>PVKN010026635.1:0-13735 GCA_004027915.1 Capromys pilorides | reverse complement strand
GATTTCAAATTCTATGATGACAAATTCTATGTCATCCAACTGAAACTTCTGTGAAGGTGCTAAGACAACTTGATTATATGCAACTGTGCTCACCGCAAATACCCCTTGTACCATGGCCTTTAGCTATGGCTTGGCTCATTCTTGGAACTTCCATCTGCCACCCTGTAGGAAAGACAAGCCCTCTGCAATCAGCACCTCCAACTTCAGAGATCACTCCTCTGGGGTCTGCCAGCATGCATAACGTCTCTCCCAAGGAGTTCCTGGCTACTAGGACTCCACTGTCCTACAACAATACAAATACAGATTGTTTCATAAACTGATTAAATTCAACATCTCTTGTAGGCCAGTCACACGTTCATATGGCTGCGTTGGGTCAAAGTTTAAAACGTAGACTCCAGATGAAGACAGTTAGGAAACACTACCCTAAAGTCACCATCCTGTGGGGAAAACAGAATGCACCTAAGTGTCAGCTGCTTCAACTTGAACTCAGCCTCCTGAGAACCAAGTGCTTCAAGTTTTTACCTCGCAGCCAAGGAAATTGATTCTGTTTATGCTAAGATTGAGTGAGTCAAAGACCGGGGAGGGCGTTCTCAATAAATGGAACATTAAATAATTAACTGGATCCAGCATAAGTTTTGAAGAAAGAAGGTGAAGCCTCAGTAGCACTAAATTCACACTAACACATGCACACACTCCTACCTGGAAGTAATATTGACCTTTGAACACGTGTAGTCCATCAAAAGTGCCCAGGGTGTAGACCTCATGTACACACTTCTCAGACATCCTGTAAGTTAAGTGATAGCACAGGTCTTCCTGGAACACTGTGTGATTTTCTGTATCTCTCTTAAGCTTGGTGCAGGTGAACCCATCTAAGTAAGTCATCCTTGGAAAATCTGACCACCGAGAGCAGAATGGCTGGACACTTCTGGCACAAGCATACCAGTGAATGGCTTCTGAGGTCTGTGAGTTCATGACGGCAAGGTCCAGATTTCAGTTCTGCAAGCATCAGCTGCCCTGTCAGTCTCCACGTTGCAGGGATATACCTTGACTACTTCGGCAGTCCAGGCTCCACTCCCTACACGAAACCAAAGGATGCACAGACACAGGCTCCACAATTTTTCATCTTTCTTTAGGTGCACGGGACCTAAAGATGGTCCTTATGGGGACTACTGAATGGAAAATTCTCCTGTTAACTCAAAGTTATTAAAGTATAGGCATTTTCAAGATAGTTACGGAGACAGCTGCTACCTTGGTCTACGTTCTGATGTGACTCTGAGTCCACCACAAGGCCCTGCTGTCACTGAGGCGATCACTGAAGGTGGAATGACCTTTTACTATTAGACTTTGCTTTTTATTTATTTATTTTTTTTTTGTCAGCTGAATAAGAAACTAGGATATCCTCTCAACATGAGGAATAATTTCAGCTCTCACTGATCAATTATTTGCATCTGGGATTTTTCATTAACATCAATAAATAAGAAAGAAGTTGGAGAGATAGCTCAGAGACATAAGCTCCTACCTAGAAAGCACAAGGACAGTTCAATTGACAGGAAGTTCAATTCCTGCCCCCACATGCCATGTCAGATGTGGGTGCCCACCAGGTATAGTGGCACGTGCTTGTAATCCCAGCCCTCGAGAAGTTGAGCCAGAAGAATCTCTGAGAGTTTGAGACCAGCCTGGGGCCTACAAAAGTGAGCACAAGGCCAGCTTCAACTGCAAAGTGAGACTCTATGTCAAAAGAAAGAAAGAAAGAAAGAAAGAAAGAAAGAAAGAAAGAAAGAAAGAAAGATAGAAAGAAAGGAAGGAAGGAAGGAAGGAAGGAAGGAAGGAAGGAAGAAAGAAAGAAAGAAAGAAAGAAAGAAAGAAAGAAAGAAAGAAGCAAAGCAGTCCAGAGGGGAGTGTAATTTACTTTTATGGATGCTTTAGAGCTTAAAGGGTAAGCTCTAAATTATAAAGTCTAAAATGGTTTTGTCATCTCAGCACAATGACTTATTTCAGTATTACTGGTAATAGAGTCTGGGATGTTTTGTGGAGCTGGTTTTGATATTCTAATGACTTATTTTCTCTCTCTCTCTTTCTTTCTTTCTTTCTTTCTTTCTTTCTTTCTTTCTTTCTTTCTTTCTTTCCTTTTGTTCTTTCTGTACTTAGCCCAAGATCTACAGGGTCTCACTACATAGATTGAACTCGTAGTGATTCTCCTGTTTTCAGCCTTCCAAAGTGCTAAGATTATAGGCATGCACCACCATGCCTAGTCTCAATCACCAACACGGTACACCAGGGATCAAACCCCGGTCACTGTGCTCTGCCTAAGTAGGTGCTTTAGTCTGCTGAGCTAACAGGCCGGCCAGGGCCATCTTTATTTTTTTTTTTAAGCAGGATGATTTGATTCACTTCTTTAATGATTATATGAACAAACTTTATCTTTTGTGTGTGTGCTCCCAGGGCTCAAGCGCAGGACTTTGCACTTGCCAGGTGAGTGCTTAATCCACTGAGCTACCTCCCCACCCCAAACCAACTTTTTGATTTCTCTTTAATTCCAATCTTCCTTCATGTAAACTTAAGATTATCCCTCCTTTATTCGCAAGAATTAAGCTCCTTTTCCAATGGAATTAGTAAAATTAAAGTGTATTGTGTGTATTTACCAATTCCCCACCATTAATTTAATTATTATGTATCATAATCATGTATCCCCAGAGTAATAAAACTTCTGAAGCATGCTGATATTCACTTTATGGCCATAGAGTTAATAAGCAAGACAGTAAAGTGGCCCCAAAACTAATGAAGACTTCCCAAGGCTGTCACTGTCGCTTGGAGCACAAGTGCAAGTCACCTGTCATGTGCATGCCTTTGCTGTATTTGCAGCCAGCAGGTTAACTCGCATGGCCCCGGCCTATGCCAAGAGGAAGGGGCAGGCAGCTGAGAGCAAGGGCAGTGTGTTATGCCATGGCATGGGGTAGAGAACACTGTTAACTTGAAACTTACACAACACCACCAGTGCCCCAGGGTCATGAGTAAAAATGTCAAAGCAAGCAAAGATGCCAAAATCCCCAAAGGTGTTGTAAAAAGTCATAAATTCTGAATCTTGTGGCAATCAAATTGAATTTCTGATGCAAAATGATCATACTGTTAAAAAAAAAAAAGAAGGAAGAAATTAGTAAAAGAGAAAATTGCCAATGGATAACCACATTGTCCTTCCCAGCATGAACATGGATATGCATGCCTAGAACTGCTACACGCACGTTGACACCAGCTCTACCTCTCTAAAGCCACAGAGGAATTGTGGACGCATCTTACTGTGACTGTAATCATCAAACTTTTTCTCCACAACCATCAAAGCCATATCTACAAGGATACTGATGATTTGAATGTCTTTATCTTATAAATCACAGGATGAAATCTTAAAATTTTTGGTGTTTGCATGTACTCTAAAGAACAACAGCACTACCTATGTGAAGTGCAACTCGTTAAAAAAAACTTTATATAAATCAAGTGATACAAATTTAAAATTAATTTGCACAGTGCAACAACCAAGTCTAATCAACTATAAACTATTAGTAATTTTATTTTTTTGGCCTGATTGCTACTCCAGAAGTCCCAGAAGTCCTCTTGAGCCTGGTCTCAGGAGGATGACACATGCGTGGCTCAGGCTTTTTTTTGGCTCTATATGTGCATAGGCACTGTGCAGCATCACTACTCCAACCCCTTCTGTTCCCTACCGTGAGGAGGAGATCCTGTTCCTCCATGCACCTTTCAGTTAGTAGAACATTCTCCCTTTCTTCCACAATACCAGAGGATTTCCTCCCAAAATTGACAATATTTCATACTAAGCTACCATTTGTTTCATTAGGACTTTTTTGTTTGGAGTGAAACATAAATTCAATAGACGCTGGCTTTTTAATTAAAAGATAGGACTTTTCTTCCTTATGTACCTGGAAAATGTGTATAATCAAGAGGATAGGGTACACTGCTCCTCAAAGGGTAGGTCACTCTGTCCTAACCCCTAATCCTCTTAGTTCTTGTGGACAGCTTTGTCCCAGGGAATGCTCCTCTTAGAAGCACATGCATGCAGCAACAGATTTCATACTATTATGAATAAGAAGCACAAAAAGAATTTCCTCATCTCTCATTGCAATATTGCAACATCCTCATCATTTCCTGATTCCAGTTAGGTTCCAAGGCCTTCCTGAGCCACGAGCCTAAGGACAAGAATCAAGAGAACAGATTTGGAATGTTTCATGCAATATTGTCTGCATTTTCATGAAAGCAGGCCTCTTCTCCTGTGCCTGACTTCAGGTTGCAGTGCACGAGTGAGATAAAGAAAAGATGAGGGGACAACGAGTAGGAGAAAGAGCAATGTGCTTCTTGACAGCACTGGGATTGGAACACAGGTAGGGGTTTGCTGAGTTGCTAAATTTTCCAGACTGGGTTCAAACATGTAATCCTCCTGCCTCAGGGGGCCAGGATTGTAGGTGCACACTCCCTGGCTAGTACTCTCTTATGAAGTGCTCTCAGCAAACTCAATGAAAGGCTTGAAATTTAGCAGATTTTTCTGTGAGAAAGACCTCACCCCTCATCCAAGACCTAGCCTACACATTGTGCTGTGGGACACACAGATGTGATGGGGCCATGCAGGACCATGCAGAGCATCTTCTATCATGAACAACAGTAGCGTCCTGCAGAGAAAGGGTGAATGAACCTTGCGCACTGCCTGCTTGATCTTCTTGTCCTTTACATGTAATGCGCAGATTTCTTTCTATTTTAAAGGGCCCTCATGAGAAATCCAAACAAAAATATGGACTATGAAGGTGCTTTTCAGAATAATGTTAAGCCCCATTCATGTCTTGGGACAGCTAACCCAGAAATAAGAAGGGAAGGTGGTGAGGGACAGCTGGCTTCAAATGTCTGAAGAGTTCTCACTTAAGGGATGTGAGTCGTGTGTAAGAATGCACTACACAAGGCATAGCGAAGACCGAAGGAAGCAGATTTCAGCAGAGAACAAGGTATCTGATGTTTAGGAACCAAGTACCTTTTAGGAAACTGCTATGCTTTAACTGCAGCTAATCCAATTACAAATTAGGAGGACACAAGCTTCCATTTCTTCTCACAGTTGAAATGCAAATAGTGGGCTGGGGAGATAGCTCAGTAGAATAAGCACTTGCCTGGAATGTGCAAGGGCCTGAGTTCAATCCCCAGTCCCACCAAAAAAAAAAAAAAAGTGACAAGAAAATGCAAATAGTGAAATCTGCTGTCACTGGTGATAAACTGAACATGCACAACAGATAGAATTCCTGGGACAAAAATAAGTGCTCAGTAAATAAGTAACAGTAGCCAAGTGGACAGTGTACACCAGTGAGGGTTTCACTGCTTTTGAAAGCTGTCTGAAACCATTTCATCAGGAGTGATCTCACCCTCTGCAGCTGATGGTAAATTTATCTTTGGATTAAAAGGATATATATATATATAAAATATTATATATTACATATATAATATATAATGTATTATATATAAAATATTATATATTACATAATATATATATAGATATAGATATATATATAGATATATTACAGGGTTTACAGGGTCTCACTGCACAGACCAGATACATAGTTATTCTCCTATTTTCGGTTTCCCAAGTGCTGGGATTACAGGTGCACACCACCACACCCAGTCTCAATAGGCTTCTCAGGGCGCCACGGGGATGGGGGCCCCAATAGCATGTCAGTGAGCTATCTGACCAGCCCTGAAAAGGAAATATTAGCAGTCCATCATTTCGATGTTTTTTCCTTCAAGATAATCAAGGAAATATAATCAATATTCATGAAGATGTTTAACACAACTGTCTTGTATTTTGTGTAATTTTCTCATCATCACACATTTTACAATAATTTATCATCAAATATACAATTAATGTATGTAGTTGGTTCATACATTGTAGAATTTGGTTTTTTAACAAAAATCCAGATCAGATCCATGCCTTTCATTTAGCTGATATATCTTTTTTATTATTTATTTATTTATTTGGTACCGGGTCTCACTATGCAGCTCAAATTCATAGTGATCCTCCTGTCTCAGGGTCTCCAGCACTGGGATTACTGACATGTGTCACTATGCCCAGTTTTGGTGGTCAGCATGGCATGCGGTACCAGGAATCAAACCCAGGTACTTGTGCTTGCCAGGCAGGCACTTAAACCACTAAGCTATCTCACTGGCCCCTATTCCTAAATTATTTGTTTTTCTTTCTTTTAGGGGGGGTGGGGACCAGGGTGGGGACCAAGGAACCTTGCACTTGCCAGGCAGGCACTTGTGCCACGGAGCTATCTCCCCAGCCCCATAATTTTCTTTTCTTGGTTAAGTATTAGTTTGTCATAAAACACACACACACACACACACACACACACACACACACTTCAAGAAAATATTTGACATATAAACATTCCAAGCAGTAGAGCTTAAATAGACAGAGATGACTACCTGGCCCTCTCTGACCCCTTTCAGAGGCAAACATAAAGAGGAAGGAAAATGTGGATCTGTTTTCAGTGCTGTCATCACATTAAATAACTAGATTTGTCCTTTTCTAACATAGGGCTAAAAGTCTGCCATGTGGATAAGTGTCCACAGAGCTCAGCACCATTCAAGCTTCAGCTGTGAGTCACTTGCTCAGCCTGGTACAATTCACCCTCGGCTAACTGCTGTTGCTGAGCATCTTTGACCCTAGGAAAGAGGTTTTTCAGTCTAGCCAACCAAAGCTTATTTTAATAGTCACCTTGTGAACTATGGGAAATAATGCTGACTTTTTGTTCTAGGAAAGCCTCATGAGTGGTGACTCACAGCAGTGTGGTCTCTGTAAATGCAGTCCATGCCATATTTAAACACTATTTTCCCGAGGGTGAAAATCCTAGGGTGAGAGCTGGCTCACCCAGCAGAACTCACTGTTACAGCAGTACACGGACTCTGCTTGTTATATTGCATAATGTGGTCTTCAAGTTAGTTATTTAGATTACCAGTTATAAGCACATAAAGTTGGTAAAAAATATATATCAGTAGAAATCAGCAATATAATTATTTAAGTTATCCTGTATGTATAGATAAATATATCTTTTCCCTTCCTTTTTTCTTTTGTCCTTTCCCTCATCCCACTTGTTCCTTCCCTTTAGATAGGTTCTTTCCCTCTCACAGTATCTATTGTACAGTTCAGATTTTATTTACACTGTTGAATTCTAACACTAGCGAGACAATATGATGTTTGCACATGTGGGTCCGATTTATTTCACTGTTGAGTATGGTCTTAAGTTGTATCCACTGGTCTATAACAGCCTTGAGTTTATCTTCTTTATAAATGAGTAATACTATATTGCATAAAAATATCATGCATTTTTTATCCATTCTTCAGTTGATGGACATTTGGGTTATTTCCAAGATTTATCTATGACAAATTGTGTTGTTATAAATACGGGAACATATATTTTACTGTGGTATGATGTTTTTAGCTCTTCTGGAAAAATAACCAGCAGGGGAATACCTGGGTGGAATGGAATCCTAGTTTTGTTTTGTTTTTGTTTTTGTTTTCTTCTTGGTACTGGGAATCAAACTCAGGACTTGTATTTGCCAGGCAGGTGCTTGTGCCACTGAGCTATATCCAGCCCCAATCCTAGCTTTTTGAGGAATCTGCACACCGATTTCCATAGTGATTGTACCAGCCTGCACTCCCACCAACAGTGGAAAAGGGTTCCTTTTTCCCCACACCCTCTACTAATAATTAATAAAATTTAAAGAAAAGCATGCAAAGAAATCAGAATGAGTTTTTTCTGTTAAAATAAGTGACCATGACCTGCAGTATACCAGTTACATGCCTATGACTGCATTTGATACTCTTGCCTACTCCGTGGGAAAGTAGAGAAGAAACTTTATCACCCATGTTTTACAGATAAACTGAAAGGCCAGACATCCAGCTGATGTGCTACACATCACTTTGCTAGGGGCACCAGAAGAGTGCTTCCTGATTCAACACCCATGCAGTTGCCATTTACCTTACTGATTACATTGTAAATCATGGTGATAGCGAAGTTTTTCGGATTTTTTTTTTTTTTTTTTTTTTTTTTTTCCTCATTCAGGCTGTCTTAAGGACCGGTCTGGTGCAGCTTGTGGAGCTGGGGATCAAACCATGGTGGTCTGCACCTTAGCTGCATTTGCCCAAAGGGCACTTTAAACAACTGAGCTATCTGGCAAGCCCCAGCAAAGCTCTTTGGAAACATAGCCTTTTCATATTTTTCCAATTTGTGTAAATAAGGTAGGTGTTGTTGGAAGAACCCACACGCTGTACTAGAGCATCGATCCTAGATGTTACAATGTTTTCACTTTGTTCAGACCTGATTAAACACACCTATTATAACAATTGTGTATATATTCACACTGTGTTTAAAACAAAACTCCAACAAATAATTAATCAAGTATCATTGTCTTAAGCTCATTCCAAATAAGAGATGTGTCAGATGATACACCTTCTGAAGCATTACAGGTATCAAGATTTGTTGCCCTGGGCTGGGGAGATAGCTAAGTAGAATAAATGCTTGCCTGGCAAGCACAAAGTCCTGAGTTCAATCCCCAGTACCAAAAAAAAAAAAAAAAAAAGAGGGGGGATAGTAATAACATGGATTGGGCTGTGGAAATAACTCAGTGGTCTAAGTGCCTGCCTAGGCAAGCGACAGGGACCAGGGCTCAATCCCTGGCACCGAATGCCACTCTGGCCCCACCTCTAGATGTGCTGAGCCTGCCACCAAGACCAGGCATGGTGGCACACTCCTGTAATCCCAGCACTGGGGAGGCTGAACCAGGAGGATCATTACAAGTCTGAGCTGTGCAGTGACACCTTATATGGAAAAAAAAAAAAGTAATAACATGAATTTACTCTTTGGGGTCGCTACAGGGAATCCAATTCACCTCCAGACAGGGATAAATGCTCTTCCTCATCAACACCCAGACATAAATTCCATCTTCTGGGCCACAACGACATTCCATGCTGGTCAAAACAAGAGGGGGGTCATAAATTCCAAACAGCTACACTCTCACCAGGCTGCAAATCTCCTTCACAATATCCTAGCCAGGACAGAAAGGACAATAGCTGTTTGGCTACTAGCTTCACTGCTTCTTCCAAAATAGCTCCATTCGCATTCTTCAAGAGCAAAGCTTCTTCACTTGAAACAGGCTTTTTTTCTGTTCTGCTTTGCAGTGCTGCAGCAGGCTCATTCACGGCAGAATTACCATGTCCAGTGCGCCGACATTCACAGAGAAGAGAGCAAAAGCCACTCCACCTTTTGGGAAATACAATGCAATCATAACTAAAAGCTCGCGATCTTCTAAAACAAGCTCAGGTTCTTACAACTTGTATCACTAGAAAAATATGTAGATTAAATCTCTGCCTGGCAACCAGCTATTTTCAGTTTCTCATGAATCCATTAGGCAACACAGTGCCAAGAAAGGTTGCAGTGCGAGATGACTGGCAGCCAGAACACAGCTGGGCTGACACAGGAGTGTGGCATGTGCTGGCCCTGCTCAGAGGGAGCCCACTTCCAAAAGTTGTGGCCAACGTACAAGCAAATGGATCCGCCTCAGCCCAAAACTCACTGGCAGGTGAACTTTTTCCTTTTAGAGTTATGTGTCTTCCTGGTAAGCCAGTTTTTCATAACAGGGCCAACAGCCACCTTAGCACCAGTTTGCCAAGAATTTATTTATTTCACCGTAATAGACACAAAGCACAGAGTCTAAGCTCACACCCAGCTTTAACCGTTTGAGTCCCAGGGGGTATTGAAAAAACTGTCGAGGAATCCCAAACAGTGCAACCGCGCTTTCTCTAAATGAGTACGAAAAGATCCAAACAGCGTGATAGCACTTGTTTTATTTTATGTCGAGAAATACCAAGCAGCGCTATAGCGCTTTGTTTATTTTTCATCGATGAATTGGATAAAATGCTGTATACCTATCTCAATGAACGAAGATCAGTTAAATATTGGAAAAAAGTAGCCTTTAACATAATCAACCGCATGGTTTTAAATGCATACATAATCTACAAGGAAACAGTTAAGAGTAAAGCAATATCTTGGTGTATTTGTGTCAGTAAATCTGAGCGCGCGACTTTGACAATCGTTAACACACCGTCAGTTGTCCACAATGTTCGAAATGTGCTGGGTTTTCTTGACATAAAATCTCAGCAGTGCGATTGCGCTACTTGGGACTCAAATGGTTAACTGAGTCCGCAAGGGGACAGGAGGGGATAGCAGTTCTGCACATGCTCAAAATGAGCTCTGCTTTTTCATCATTTGAAGATGTCAGCAAAAAGTCGGCACCTGGTTTCTAACAAAAGGCCTGCCTGCTATTTCTGAAATGACAAATGTTGAGCTGGAAATGTCATAAAACACACATTAGAGCATCGTCACTGTGCCAAGTGCCCTCTGGGTTGAGCCTCTAGGACCTGGGGACCTGGGTAAGGCTGAGAGTCCTGGAGTTATGGTTTGTGGCTGAGTGTCTCCACAAAGCCTTGAGCAGTCACTCAGACAGCTTCTAGAACTGGAGATTAGCTCATGATCCAATGCTGGGATTATGGGCGTGAGCACCACACCCACTCTGGGTCAGAGAGGCTGAGTTCAGCTGCTGCTCCTCCCTTGCCATGAGCTGCTGCCCTCTTCCATGAGCTACTCTGCCTTGGAGCTGGCCGAGTAGGGACTGAAACCTCCACTAACTGTGAGTTAAATAAACCTTTCCTTCATTAATTTTGGGAGTCAGGTACTTAACTGAGACATGTGGCTTCAGAGTCACACAGTGTCTTCATCTTTGTGGCATCTGCACCCAAAAAACTCATTTTTGGGAGGATTTTTGCCTTTCAATAGGCTCAACATTCTTAAATATTAGACATAGATCAGTAACCCTCTCATTGTCTCTTCTGAACTTGAATTTCTTGTCATTCTCCTCTCTCTTCATGCTCTACCTACATGTTTTTCATGCAATTTCAAACACAACCTTCTAATTTATTACAGAAAACTAGTTGATTTTTTAGTTGATCTCCCTGCCTGTCACAGTGGAGACACCTGCTTGTTCTACACATAGTCACCAGGAAATGTCCCTCCAAAATGTAGCTCCCATGATGTCACTTAGATTCCAAAATAGTCGGCGGTTCTCTGATACTTAAATACTAATTCCCCAGCCATGGGTTTAATCTACTTAGACTGAAAAAATATCACATCCAGGAACTTTATAGTTCATTGAAGTTTATTCTCATCATTCTAGGGCTGAGGTGTCAGATGGGGACTGCAGACTCAGTTTCAGGGCAGGGCCTGTCTCTTGATTCCCCAACAGCCACCTTGTGCTGTGTCCCCCTGGTGCAGGGAGCAAGGGAAACTCAGGGGATCTTTTTTATAAAAGGACCAAGGCCATGCATGCAGGCTCCCTCTTCACGGCCTAATAACTCCCAGTGGCCTCCTCAGCTCATATCAGCCTGGAGAGTGGTTTTTAGCAGAGCATTTCAACCAGCCAGAGTGTTCAGTCACTTCATGCTCCATGTGCCAAGGGGGGTGAGCAAGCCAGCACTGCAAGACATACAGAGAAATGGTACCAGGGAACAGTTCCAACTGAAGCGCTATGTTTATCGGAAAAATGAAAAGCTCATCAAAACTAAGGAAGAGAGTTTAGGGTGACACAACATAAAGGACATCCATCATTTTTAAGAAAATAACATAGAAATAATAAATGATGCAGAGTTAGTGCAAATACCATAGACATAATGAGATAAGGATAGGATTAACTGAAGTTTGGGAAATGTTTTCCAAGTTCTTCAACAATCTCCACACATGGCGCTCTGGCTTCACTTCTACTACAGGAAGCCTTAAAATGAAAAAGTCAAGTTCCCCCAACTGCCTCCTCCCAGCAGCTGTTGTTCTTTTGTCCCCACAAATAAAATGTATAACTTCCTGTTCCCATAACACCCTGTTATGCCCAAGCAGGGCCACCAAGACACAAAACCATCACAGCTTGACAAACTGCCTTCTTCCTTGTTATTCCCAACCACAAGTTCTGGACAGAAAACCACGCCCCTTGACAAAATGTGCAAAAACTAGATTCTTTCCTTTGTTGGTGTTAGCCATCTTGGACACACAGAAGTCCACTGGGACAGTGTGCACCTAAAATCCCAGAACAAAGTCTTGCTGTTTCCCAATGGTCTCCTTAGTCTCCAGCAGCACCACAGCTTGCTTCTGTACACTCTCTTCCATTGAAATAACTCCTGTCCCACAAATGCTTTTTATGACGCTCTATTTAAATGACTGCTGATTCATTTCTGTTGTCACGGTTTGTAATGGGATGGCCCCTGAAGTTTCCTGTGGTCTCAGGGGCAGGATTTCCTGAGGCGACTGAATCTAGAGTTTGTGATTGGTTCCTTGGCCAGTGCTGGGATTAGTGGGGTGAGTGAGGGCAACATCCACCCTAGGGTGGGCAGCCTGCATATGACGTAAGAGAGGAGAAGAGGCTTATGCTTCCTTTGCTCTTATTGCTTCTGTTATCTTCCACTGCCATGAGCAGTTGCCCCTCTGCCATGTGCCACCCTGCCTTGGAGCCAGCCAATGGTGGACCAAAGTATCTACAAATGGTGAACTAATTAAACCTTTCCCCTTTTATCTTTGGGTGTTGGGTATTTTGTCTCAGCACAAAAAGAAAAATAATGAAGATGCCTTCCTGCAGTGTTCTTCATGACCATCTGTGCAAGCTCCAGTTCTCCACACAATGCTCCCATACCCACCTCGCCCTAAGTTATTTTTCCAAACTCTTTTCTGTGCTGTTGAATGCTTGCTTTTGTCATGATCTTAAATTGAAATCTTATACTGACACATAATTGTATTCTCAAAGAAAGTAATGTTCTGGGGCCAGCCCAATAGCTCAGTGGATTAAAGCTCCTGCTAAGGCAGATGCAGGGACCATGGTTCGATCCCTGCAGCGCCATGCCAGCCCCGCCTCCAGGGCATGCTGACATGGGATTCAGAATGGACTGGTGGTACACACCTGTAATCCCAGTGCTTGGGAGGCTGAAAATAAGAGGATCACTGAGTTTGATCTGTTTAGTGAGACCCTGTGCTAAAAATACATTTAAAAAAGAAAGAAAGTAAGGTTCTGAGCAAACTAATAAACAAATCCAGAAGAATGAAACTGTGGCGGGCACCCAGGACATGAATAAATGCTGGACAAAGGAGTCCACTGTGTGACACCCTGGTCTGTTCCATGGTGTAAAATTTTAGAACATTCCTTTTATGTTCAACTGTAATTTACTTCATATATTTTTCTGGAGCTTCAAATAGTAACCTCAATCAAACTACCCTAGGACAGACTTTAAGATAATTCGGTGTTTTTAATTGGGTCCTATTTTTAACTATTTTTAGCTACATCACATTTGTTAGTTCCTTAGGGCTCAGGGCCTACATTACAATTCTGTGCTACTCTTATGAAATTTACTAACATCTGAAGCTATATATATTTTGTTTTGTTAAACTCAATGTCCTTGTCTAGTTTTAGGCTGACCCCTTTCTGTTTGAATATGAGTTGATGCAACCTGTGAAGAGTCTCTCTCAAGGTTTATAGATCTTACTCCTATCCTTAATATTAGTTCTTTTTCTTGAGATTTGAAAATTCACATCCAGTCTAGGGGACCTTACAGGTGTTTGAGATTTGTGCCTCTGTTTGTTTGCTTGCTTGTTTTTCATGT
>PVKN010026634.1:0-13763 GCA_004027915.1 Capromys pilorides | reverse complement strand
TCTTTTTAACAGCTTCCTTGTCATTTTGCTCTGTAGAATCACTATAATTGAGGATGATAGGCATTTAGGCTGTTTTCCAGTTTTTTCCACTCTTACAAATTATTTTTAACATCCTGACAGCAAAGTACCATTTCTATAAATGTTTTAGCACAGGAGCTCCTAAGCTCAGGGGAAAAAAAAGTAGTTACTCTGCTTAAAGCTGGTGATATTGGGCCAGGGATACAGCTCAGTGGAAAAGGCTGCTTATTATGTACAAGGGACTAGGGTCAATCCCCAGCACCATGAGGAAAAAGGCTTGAGGAAATGTTCCGGAGAACTGTTGCTAGAGGTCTGTTAAAAATAATTGTGAAGAGAATTTTAAAAAGTAGTAAAAAAAAATTTAGAAATGATACAGAATTTCAGTAAAAAAGTAATAGGAATTCAACAATGGTTGTTACATTGCATATTTTTGTCTTTAAATGAGCTTTTCAGATTACCAGATGCAAAATTGGTCAAAAGAAAAAGGAGTAAAAATAAGAGGAAAAAAATTGAAGCATTAACTCTTCCTTTAATAGACCAGCAGAAATCAGCAGCACAGTTATCCAGGCTCTCCTGTTGGAAGAATTGTGGGCAGTGCATCAAGCCATATTAGAGATGATTTCAAGTGATGGAGCCTTCCCTCATGTTTCTGTAGTCAAGTTTTCCAGTAAGCACTTTGGGTCCTTTCTGTAATTCTCTATTTCCCATTTGCAAACCATACAAGGAACACTCAAGTCACCAAGAGGAGCATCTGGGAAGAACCCCAGCTGGCAATCAGCACTCAGAGCTTATTCCTGCCCTTAGCGCCCACGACCTGCATTCTTCAAGCCTTTGTTTGCAGGTAAGCAAACTGGTTAGATAACTACAGCTTCTTCACCAGTTACCATAGTGGAAAAAATAGTTCACCCACATAAAATACTTAGTGTTCTTGCCTGTGGAATGCAGATACAAAAAGCAACTCTCAATTTCTTTCTTGATCCTTTGGAGAATAGGAACTTAGGAGAGAAAGGCAATTTAGGGATGAAAACAAGATGATGAATTAGACTTTGTAATATGTCAAGTTTTTTGGAGGATTTTTAGGTAAACATAGTTCTTAGATTCAGGAGTGAGGTTATGGTTGGTACGGCAGAAGCATCACCACATGAACACAGAGATGGACAAGTGACAGCCTAGCCCAGTGGACAAATGAGAGAGGGAGGCAATGGATATCCAACATCAGGGAAAGACGTGTTATTGTCTTGATTTTAGAAAAAAGTATGTACTTTTGATAATTTTTTTAAAGTTTACTCTAGCCTCTTTCAAATGGCATGATTTCCCAGCAGTCAAAAGGGGATGGAGGTTATTTATTTCCTAAAGACTTTAATCCCACTCTTGTTGTTATGCAGATAGAGTCCTTCAGCTGGAGTCCTCTCTGATTAACTTCCTGAGTTACTCAAGTTTCCCCAGGCCTGGATTGGTCAGCCTGTCTGTATTCAAGTTGTTCCAAGAGTAGTCCTCAAACTACCTACATTATAACCATGTAACTTTTTTTTTTTTTTAATGTTCTATCCAAGGGGCTGGGAAGATAGCTCTGTGGCACAAGTGCCTGTCTGGCAAGTGCCAGGTCATGAGTTTGAACCCCAGTCCCAGAAAAAAAAGAAGTTTCTTTGGGCTGGCAAGATAGCTCAGCAGTCTAAAGCATCTGCTTAAGCAAGCTTAGGCAACTGCAGGGACCGCGGTTTGATCCCTGGCACCACATGCTGTTCCAGCCCGACCCCCTGGGCAGGCTGAGCTGCCCATAACATATACAAACAAAGTTAAAAAAATGTTCTATCCAAGACTAAATGACTCAAAAGCCATGTAAGTGATAGCAGAAAACTCCATTTCTAATTACCACTTCATATAATTATTTCACACAGTAGAGCTTAAGAACCATAGTCTCGCACAAACAAGGACTGAAATCCTCATCTGTGCAGCTGACCCAAGACCTTTTAATCATGCCATTCCTGTCTACCTGTCTGCTTATTTGGATCTCCAAACAGAGACTGAAGCTGGCCATCTGTTACCATAGTTTCCTGATGAAGAGTACTGTGTTGTGCTGGACTTCTCACTGACACTTGTAGCTAGGTATGCCCTGCCCTGCAGCCTTCTTCCACTCCTGCTTCCTGAGCCAGTTCACTGTGACCTCATCTTGCACCCATCCTTCTGATTCAGGACTGTTAGAAAGCTCAGCACCAGTCACCATGTGCCAAGTGGTCATCATGTATCATTTCTTCCTTTAATTCTTGCAACTCCCAGAAAAGTGCTGTTGGACTACCTTAGGGCATATTCTCAAAGGAAAACATAATACCTACTGTGCTATAAACATGTGACATCATGACATGTCTTGCCCCAGATGGTCACATTAGAGTCCTATCTTTTCCTTTACATCCCAATATTGAAGTTATTTTCTGGACAAGACAGTAAAAATGCTTTTGGATCATTCTTTATAGATAGCCACAGCTGGGCTAGGTGAGAAAGTGGCATATGTGAAGTTGAGATTGATTATATACCAGTGGAGAGTTTCCCTAGTGAAGGTGTCCAGAAAATCAAAGCAAGAAATAGGAGTAGGCAAGTGGTTAGCATGAGGGAAGTTGTAGGGCTCTGATTCCAGCACAGGAATTTAGGGACTCAGGGCCCAAAAATGGAAATAGCTGCCCTAACCAAGGCAGATTCCCAGTTCTAGAGTGTGACATGGGACCAAAGCTTCCCTGGGCAGGTAGAAAAGAAACAGCAGTGCGTGGCACTGGTGATGCAGCTTCAGAAATAATTCAGAAGTGGAATGATCACACTTCAGTCTGAAAGGCAGAGCCCAACTGGCACCAGGGGCGACTAAAAGGGGAACTGCAGCACGAGGACATGGGACTCCAGGTCAGCATATGGAAGGTGGAGGGAAAGTGGGCACAGGGAAGCAGCCCCATCAACGAGGAGCATGAAGAGGGCTGCAGGGCCAGGGGCTCCCACGTACTGCAGTTCCAGCAAAGCAGGGTCCTTTGTGTTTTAGAAAAAAATCCACAGCAATTTCTTGACTTGCTGGGATTTAAAACCAAAATCAATTTGTATTAGATTAGCTGTATGTCATTGTGGACCAGGCTTTCAGGCTCCACCAGTTTTAGGTAAATTCAATTGGCAATTCAGTATCCTTTTCAAGTCTAAGGTCATGCACCTGACTCAAGGAAAAACAAAAACACAAACAGAAAGCATACAGACCAGACAAGCAGGAAAAATGCATGGAGTCACAACTTCAGAGGTATAGACCAAGGCCTTTCAGACGGAGTCCCCCTAGGTGTCGTCTGGTCCGGCCACCAACTTCTAGAAAAGATAGGCTCAAAGAGGCCTAGATTGCCGAGAATTTGAACCATTTATAGTTTTCGGGAGAGGGCTGCCCCTAGACTGAGAAATGGCTGATCACATAGCACTAATTCCATCTGAGCTTTGTATGCAGATGGTAGGTGTATTACTATCACTGTTACGGTTTACATAACGGTGTCCCCCCCCAAAGCCTCACGCAGTCATGGGGCAGCCTCTGGAATTTGTAATTGGTTACTGTGGGTGTGGGTGCTGCACCTCCCCGGGGGCAGGTGATCTTCATTTCAATGTAAGGAAGGGATAGAAGTCAGCTGCCTGAGCTGCTGCTGCTCTCCCCCTTCACTCTTGTTCTTTGCCGTCATCATGAAAGGTTGTTTTCTGTCATGTGCCACTCTGCCTTGGAGCCAGCTGAGTATGGACTGAAATCTCCAGGAACTGTGAGCTAAATAAACCTTTCTTTCCCTAATTTAAGTGTTGGGTATTTGTCCCAGCAACGAGAGAAGAGCAATTAAGACAATCGCCATGAGACGTGAAGCTTAGGGACACTAAGAACAGCACCCAAGGCCACACATCTGGTAAAAGGTAGAGCACATTTTGCGAACCTTATTTGAGGTCACCCATTTTTCTATGTGACTCTGCAATTTGGAAATGCACATTCCCCACAGGGACTCTTTCCTTAAAGTTCTCTTTTCTCTTCTGACCTCATTCCATTTTCCCAGAAATCTGAGTTTTGTTTGCTTGTTTCTGTGTTTGGTTTTGGGTCAGAACATTTTTTATTTGGTTAAGATTATTTCAAGTATGACAAGTAAATATTTCCTAACTGAAGTGCTCTCTTCCAAGATTTCTATGTTCAATTCTTAAACACAGGGAAAACCAACTGAAGGTGTCACAAGTTGGAGCCATTTGATTAGAGATTTCTCAATGGTAAGGAAGATCATGGGTACACAACGTAGTGTCCTTCTGCTCTCTCCAGTCCCACTCCCAGTATGTGTAAGGCAGGCACTCAGCAAATCCAGAGCCTTCTTCTCCCCACGTCACTCCCGTGAGCCCATCACCCAAGCACAGGGACATCTCTACACTACTGCCAATTATTATTTCTCAGGCACCCACTGGGTGCCTGGCACATCAGAGAAGAAGCGAATTGACTCAGCTGTCAACAGTCACCCTGCAAACAGCCAAATAATTTTGATGTTCTTCAAACGTATTATAATTAAAAAATTACATGCTGGGAGAAAAATTATAAGCATTTAATCAGAAGAGAGGGTCAAGCTGATATAATTAGGGAGGGAAATGTGCTGGCTTTTATCAACAAAGCCAGTTCTATCTCTATCCTACCGGAAGCAATTGGGATTTGAGGCTAAAATGTTTCTATCTTATTACTTTCGAATCAAAAAATATATTTCTCACCCAGTTTGCTCAGGATTGTCTTTAACCTCGGTGCCACTTTCCGAGGTCACTCTCTTCATGCAGTCCATTTACAGGGCCACAGCTTGCTCCTAACTGCATATGTCCATCCAGTGGAGACCCAGTACACAGAGATATTTAAAGAATAGTTAGCTTTTGTGACAAAGTTACTAATGCACGGTGAGAGAAAACTCCCAGATGGTAGCTACTGAGCTATTCGCCAGAGAGAAGTGAACTGGGAAGCTGAAGTGCTTTTAAGAGAATGGAATCATTCAATGAATCAGAAAATCATCCAGGTCTTGGAGCTATGAGTGAGAGACCATGGGGACCCGAGAGGAAAGAAAGAGAAATAAATACAAATTTCCCTGTCACCCAAGTGGATCTCAAGACCGGCTAGATAGCAGCTGGTTGAGTAGGCCTTATATGCACAGAGGTCCTGGCTGCTGCTGCTTTGGCTTATGCCAACCACCTGTTCTGCAGGTCACTGAGCTGGGAAGCAACTGCATTTCCTGGGGGTGGAAATTTCATTTCTACACCTAGACAGAAAATATATATTTGTGTGTGCACATGCGTGCGTGTGTGTGTGTGTGTGTGTGTGTGTGTGTGACTGTATTTTTACCCCTGTCTCCTGACATTAGACTGTGCCTTAGGATCTTCTACAAGTTTTAGCTTAGGCATCATGATTCTTCCCTGTAATATGCAGTGAAAGACTTAAAGTATGACCATCAGGAATTGTCTCCCTTCTTAGAATTCATGATAGATGATGGCCACACTGTAGCAATAACCCTGATTTCTTTTAATTTTATAGTCCATCATGACCCTCAATATTCTTCATACTTACACTATTTTATGTGAAACTTCTCATAAACAGGCAAGATGGTTAGGGATACATCATTATGTATTGTCTTCTAATCTGAAAAGTAAAGGTGTTGTAGATATTGTTTGTCAGTGTTTGATACATGGAATAGAGTTAGGGATAGTTGCTTGCCCAAAGTTGCACTGGTAGATAGGACTTCATTAAAAACAAACTAGATTTCCAATGCTCTTCACAATTTCCTGATGTATAGTTATAGGATGATGATGCCTGTTCTTCTGTACCCTACTGATTCATGGAAGAAATAAAGCTTTTGGAAATACTTTGAAGAATGCAAACTCACTAGATAGCCTCGAGTTTCTGCAGTCCCTAATGCGTATGTGAATGCTCTATTTGCTATGTAGGTGGGTTCAAAGCGAGTGACATAAATTCCTAGTTCCACCAGGCAAGCTGTTCTCTTGTCTTGATAAGGACAGGCTTCACCCAAAGATGAATTCTAAGAGAGAGAAATGCAATAAAAATGACAAATAGATATTGGGAAACAACAGAAAGTAAACACAGCAAGACAGCAAATTGCTATTTACCTCATGTAACAGAGAAAATGCTGAACCCCGTCCAAAGAGAAGAGGCAAGCAGGGCGGAGACCAGCATCAGTGGGGGAGGTGCACTCTCAGACAGTGCTCCAAATTCACGAGACTGATGTGAGAGATGAAAGTCTGAGATGTGACGAGCTGAAGCTGTTGACAACGGAAGAAAGGAAATGGAAGCAGAAGGCAGCATCTCTCAGGGTTATGATCACCAGCATGGGAGGTTCTGGCCTACCTTCAGCATCAGAGGATTACAGAAGGAGTTTGGAAGCATGGCTGTTCCATGTGATAGTGACTATGTGATTGTATGTGTGTGTGTGTGTGTATGTGTGTGTGTTTGTGTGTGTGTATATGCATGTGTGCACACACACATATGTGCATGTTACACATCTAATCATTCACTTCTCCTACCAGCTGTTTGTATCTCTTCATTCATTTAGTTTTATCTTCTGTCCTGGGCACTGGGCCAGGTATTAGGGATACATAGATGAAAGGCAAATGTCCCTGTCTTTGCAAATCGTACAGTCTGGTGAAGAAGATAAAGGACGAATAAATTTTATAACTCCATCTACTTGGTCTATCAGACAGGTAAAGACAGTACTATGGGTCTTCATATGAAACTATCAAAACCAGAAGTGAGGGCAGCGAATGAGAAAAAGAGAAGGAACAGAAATGGCAGCTGCTCTTCTGAGGAGCATAGAGGCCCCAGCCAGTACTTTGTAGCACCCGGGGTCATGGAGCCAAGGTTTGAATGAGGAGGCTTCTCCACCTTAGTCACAGGGATAATTACTTGCTCTTCAATGCAAACTTCTTCCACCTTGTCCCTTCCACAGAGAGCTGCTTTATTCTAGCTTTGCTCCTTTTTTGGCATTATCCATAAGTTCAAGTATTTGCTAAGATTCAAGCATTTAGGGTACCCACTCCATCTGCCCTGAGCGCAACTACCCCACCCACTGTCCCTGTCCTCTGATCATCTCACTCACAATAACCCTGCTGGGTGAGGAAGAGAAGAAAGCCTCTCTATGCCACCATTTCTTATTTCTGTTCAAAGCCATCCTAAATTTATAGTTGCATTTCTACCCATTCCAATGTAATTTTTGATTGTGTGTGTGTGTGTGGGGGGGGCTTGTGCGTGTGTGTGCAGAGTTTCTGTGTAGCTTGAACTTGTAGTGATCCTCCTGTTTTCAGCCTCCCCAGTGCTAAGATTATAGGCACATGCCACCACACCCAGACTCTGTCACCAGCTCAGCACACCCCGGATATAGCAAAAGGGATAGAACCCCAGCCTTTGCACTTGCCTAAGCAAATGCTTAGTCTGCTGAGCTACTTCGCTGGCCCTTAATTTTGAATTTTTGATAAGTTGGCACTGTATTTGCATTATTTTCTAAATGATAATACTGGCTGAATCCTTGTAATTAGATTTATTTATTTATTTATTTATTTATTTATTTATGTCTTTTTTTGAGACATGGTCTTGCTATGCAGTTCAGGCTAGCCTTGAGCTCACTTTTGTAGCCCAGGCTGTTCTTGAACTCACACAGATCCCCTTGCCTCAGCCTCGCAAGTGCTGGGATTACAGGCATGCGCCACCACGCCTGGCTCCTTGTGATTAGCTTTTATATGGATTTTAATTTTGAAAGTGGATGGGCTTTTACCCAGCTATTTTATAAACCTTAGTCTTCAGTTTTTTTCTTACAATAAACAGCTAGTAAAGAACCCATCCTTTCATAATTTTCTATCATTTTTAGGAAAGAGTATAACCTCCAAGGATTCCTTTTTTCTCTGGTTCTTGTCATAGACATCCACTTGGTCACAGATCACGTGGGGACCTAAAGTGAGGTTGCAGGATAAACCAGAAGACAGCATGGATTGGCCCATGTGGAGTTCTCAGCCACGGGGACCAGAAGTAGAAATTGCTTAGGGACTCACAAAGCCACGCGACCTGCTAAATCTGTGTTGAAATTTTAAATAATAACGAGGAAAAAAACTGAAGCACTCATGTTTTCATAGAAGACATTTCTGATGGATTTTTAAAAGAAGTTTATAAATTCTTAAAGCTAAATTGTCCCCCAAGTACATTTTAGGGAGGCATTTGTGTCTTGCTTGTTAAAAATCAGAGAAAACTTGACACTTATTTAGGGGCAAGATCTGTCACTGTGTTGCTCCTTCAAACACTTCTCAGTTGTCCCGCACTCAGGTCCTGTGTGCCTGCGCGTGGATGAGCCCCTGCCTCTGAGGCAGCCATGCCTAGGAGGACTCAGAAAGCGCGGGGTGTGAAGTGCACACTGGCCGCAGAAGTTACTCTTTTTGCTTAAAGAAATGTTGAATTAATGAGCTTTAGTATACAGCTAAAGAAATTGGTACCGTGACTCATAGAGAGACAGGAGATTAAAAATATGATTATGAGATATAAGGAGGATAATTGAGACAGCTCACTTTCTGCAAGAGAAAGTTCTAAAGAAAAAAAATAATAGAGATGTAATGATCAAAATGACATGTTCAGACTGAAAGAAAAGCAGAGCTCTGTATGCTGAGGAATAATTCAGAATACGTATTAGGTAAATTAAAATTCTAGTGTTCATAATCTCAGCACCGTGGGAGGCTGAGACAGGAGTACTACCATTTTGAGGCCAGCCTGGGCAATTTAGTAACTACTGAGATCTTACCCTGTCTCAAAATAAGTTATAAAAAAGGGCCAGTAATGAGACTCAGTACAAAGAACCTGAATTAAATCCCCATAACCAGAAGAAAAAAAAAAAAATCCAACAAGCACATCATACGGGGACTTAGAGTAACAATGCAAAACTCTTAACATCAAATAAAAAGAAAATTAAGATTACCTATGGAGAGATTGCAACTATATTGATAGCAATATTCTATCAGCAATAAGAGATGCCTGAAAACAATGAAATCATATTTTAAGATGCTAATTATTTTATCTGACGTAGAATATCATCCATATGCATGATAAAAATGAGCAAACTAGAAATAAGGAGCAATTTACTAACTGCACAAAAGTGTAAAAAGTGAAAAACCTACTTAGTGGAGACTCTTTAGTACATTCCTTGGGCACCTGGGATTCTTGGATGACTACTGTTCTAATGGTCCTGACCTATGCTGCATCAGCCCGAGAAACTGGAATAGTGGGTATAGCACTGCCATCGTTAACAGACGAGATGATTGCCTAGATAGGAGAGTAAAAGAAATACAGAAAACTAGCAAGCAAAACATTACAATTAAGGTGAATATAAAGCAAGATCCCTAGATAAAGACATGAGTTCATAAAACATACTTAGAAAATATAGTATCAGTCATAAGTGCAACAAAAACAATAAAAAACAAAGAATTAACTAACATTGAGTACACAAAATCTTTATGGAGATAATAAAAGTAATAAACTTTAAGGAAATTTTGAAAAACGCAGGAATCTTTCATGTTCTCAAATGAGACACCACCAAAATATTACAGAAATGCTCATTCTAAATTAGTGTAGAAATTCAATTCAAATAAAATTTTCAGCTGTACTTTAAAAGAATTATATTGCTTCAATGGAATACTTGAAGATTTCACAAATAGCTAAGCCAACTTTGAAAATTAGGGGGGAGATTTTCTTCTCTCCTAGTTTATTAAGATATTAAACATTGTACAGAGCCACAACAAAAAACCAGTGTGGCATTACTGCTTGCAAACCTAATAGAGCAATGATGGGCCCTCAGAGAGCCAAGAGCAAAAGGAAGCAAGACTGTCGAGGGCAGGGCCCTAAGGGAGCCCTTAGCAAATCAGCCCACTTAGGAAGACCCACAAAACCAGAGCATTGCCTAAACCACGCACAGTAAGGAAGGGCCTCAGGTCAGTGATCAGCTTACAAGTACAGGGAAAAGTAATACATTTAGATGAACTCTTAATTATCTTAGGAGGTGTAGAAGACTTTTAAAACTTTGAAAGCAAAACTTACAGGCTTAATGTTGATTGATAGAATTTTAAACATTTCTCTTTAAAAGAGACAATGTGAATAGCAGGTGATCAATTACGAGAAATTTGTCGAGGGATTGGTAGCCCCTCTGTGGTGGACTGAAAACTAGCGATCAACTTCGATCACTCAGTTGAACTGAACCAGCATGGTGCTGTGTGTGGGAGGGCTGTTGCCAGTAGTAGCAGAGGCAGAAGTGGAGAGGAAGAAGTTTAAAAGCTGCAGCGAGCTGTTGATTTTCATGGAGGAGCTAATCCTGCTGGATTTCCTAGTAAACTTGGCTGTTCTCATTGTAGGAGGACCTCAGGACCTTGTTGTTGCTAAAGAATGGCTGTAGTACCTTTCAGGGGAGCTCTGATTCTTACTTTGAGCAATGCATCCTAACTCTGGTACAGATCCCTCAGCTGCTAGCACAGATCCTTCGTCCCACTGGCTCAGACTTTCTATCTTCCACCACTGACCTTTGGCCTTCCCTGTGCAGTCTGTGAGATAGGCCTGCATGAGGCATTATGACAGATTCATGGGCTCCAATTGAAGTCATTGGGGCATTGTTATGGGCTCTAGGTTTTCATCTGGACTCATGTAGGACATGTCATAGGATCGATGCCCTCAGGTGGATTCTTTGAGTCTCTAGTGTGTGGACAGATCTCCTTCACTGTTTTTATTTATGACTCTTTGAGTGGTCAATATAAAATAATCCTATCAATTGTATGCCCTGTATTGTTCCCTTTGTGATCCCTCACTACAACACAAACTATACAAGAAATACTTGGAATTACATTAGAAAAGACTGAAACCTAGAAACAATTAGATAAAGTGTATGTAGAAAAGGTTTATAGAAGATAAACTCATTGCTAATAGATAAATACAAATGATGTTTTACTTTCTATACTTCAGCTAGGCAAATATTAAAAAGCTGGATAATTGTAAGTATTGGCAGCCACGTGAGAAGACCAGGCTTGGGGAGAACAAAGTACACAGAAGGAAAGCTAGTGCAGTACCATTTATGCAAATTTAAAAATGTACAATTCCCTATGATTTCAAAGAGTATATGAGCATTAGATAATACACATCAGAGATGAGACTGATGGCTGGGTGCCTGAATACAACCAAGCATTAAAGCACGGAAAGGACTCAAGTCCACAGCAATGATGCTGTGCTGCCCACCAAGACCATCTCTCAACAGTTCACACCAAGCCTTATTCTAGTAAGGGGAACCAAGTTTGTAGCTACTGAAAGAAGACAAAATAAAAGGGATGAAAGGGCACTGGATCACACAGCAAAGGAGTGTTAGAGAACTAAGAAAAAAACCATAGCACTTTGAAGGCCCCAGATTAAATGATAGAATTACATTAGATCTGTAAAAACACACATATAATTGAAATACTCTTGTTAAGGATGAATTTTGAGAAAGAAAAAAATTTACTCATTTGCTGTTTAATAAGAAATATAACTAAGATTCATGAGATGGAATAATTCAAAGGAAAGGAGAGAAAAAGACATTAGAAAAATGCTTTACAAAGGAAAGCAGGAACAACAATTTTTAAATTAAAATTATGTTAGTTGACAAATCATAGTTGTACATATGTATAGGCTATGACATGATGCTTTGATACACAAATACCCTGCAGAAAGATTTGACTAAGCTGGTAAACATGGACAGCTCACATATTTATATTTTATGATGAGTGATTTGAAAGTTATTCTGTAAGCCATTTTGAAATACACAATACTTTATTTCTGACTGTGAACACCCTGTAGTAAAATAGTTCTCAAAACTTAATTTTTCATTCAGGTGTGGTACTTCACACCTGGAATCTCAGCACTCAGAGGCTTAGACAGGAGGATTGTTGGGAGTTTGAGACCAGCCTAAGCTACAATGTGAGGTCAAAGCCAACCTGAACTGCAGAGCGAGACCCTGTGTCAAAAAGACAATTAAAAAAAAACTTTAGCTTTCCAAACAACTTTATTGTGTTGTTTATTGACATACAATGATTGTCACACAGTTCAGGTAAGATTTGTGAGGTCTGACGTGTGGGTGGATACGCACAGTAAGTTATCACGATGCCAAGACAGTGGACCTCACTGTCCCTGCTCTCCCAACTTTCCTTGTGCCGCAGCATGATATCTCCTCTAATTCCTTCATTCTCTGACACTCATTTTTTCTTTGTCATGATAGATCAGTCTTTTTGTTGAGCATTCTAAAATTTGCGAGTATATAACATGTAAGATCTCCTTTTTCCTAGCTTCTTTTACTTGGCATAACAATTTTTGAGAATTCTCTACTGTATAAATTAATAGTTTATTCCAATACATTGTTGTGTAATATTCTAGTGTAGGATGTAGCACAACTTGTCTGGTTGGTCTCAGTTTTGTTGAGTTGTTCCAGTTTTTATCTGTTACTATAAAGTTTCTAAGAATATTTATATATAAGTTTAGTATGGATATACATTTTTAGTACATCTTATTTCAGGAATAAAATGTATAAAATATAGGTAGATGAATGTTTACATTTGAGGGAAGCTGCACAAAACTTTTTTCCCCCAAAATGCTTATATTATTTCATATTTCTAAGAGCAGTACATGAAAGACCACATCATTGCCAACACCTAGTATAATCAAATATCTCATTTCATACTTTTTAGAAACTTCATTTTATCCTGTAGTTGTTTCAGTTTGTGTTTCCATGAGGACTACTGGTGTGGAGCACGTTTGCAGGTGCTTATTTGTATCTACACGTCTTGGGTGAGGTGTCTGTTCAAGTCACCTGCCCATTTCTTTAGTTGTTTACTTTCTGGGTCTTCTGGGTCTTGCTTTTAACCTTCATTATGAGGGCACAGAATAGTGTGTAATGCAGCACTAATTATTATGCACCACTGAGGAAAGATCTTTCAAAACACTCTGCTCACAGTCCTCTGAGTTGTGAGGCTTGCTAATCTGGCTGTTGGGACAAGCAGCCCTGCTCCACTCTGGGTGAGTGGGGGCGCTGTTCCTTCTCGACCTTTCTGAGTGAGCCTTTCCTGGTCTTTGCACATTTTCCACTGTCTGCACATAGCAGTCAGCTGGATGCTCAAGAGCTTCCCTCCCAGATCTCCCAAGTTGTCTTCTTGCATGGCTCTTTCCTGATCAGTGTTCTGCCCTATGGTCTCTGGGGACCTAGGTTGCCATGCTCTGCCTGGGCTTCCCCTGTTTATGCCGCGTTCTAGAAACTCTGAAGGCACCAAGGTGGACCAGCTGCTCTCCTTGCTTGTCTCGCCACTTCCTGTTATCATTATTTTTCATTGCTTGCTGTTTAGTGCCCAAGCATTATTTGGGCATTTTGCCTGCTTCCTAATGAAGGTAAACCCAGGCATGTTTACTCTTGTTTAGCTGGAAGGAAGAACCCTTATGTAATAATGTTCATTTAAAAAATAGACCTTAAGAAAAATAAGTATTATGATAAGTGAGGTCATTAAATATAATTTAAAGGTGTTTACAGAAATATAACATTTATAGTAGGAAGGAATTCTGTCACAGAGTTCAAATTCTTTTAACAAAATAAAACAAAATTTAAAATCAGTAGCAAAAACACTAGCTTTATTGATTTTCACAAAATATTAATCTGTTATCTAAGAACCCCCAAACATGAAACAGACTCATGATT
>PVKN010026633.1:0-13761 GCA_004027915.1 Capromys pilorides | reverse complement strand
ACCGCATCATCTCCCGTGTTTAATTTGGGTGGGCTTGGGCCCTGTGCCTGCATCTTACTCCTTGTTGTTATCATTTTGTATAGCAGTGAGCTATGCACTTTGGTGAAGTTATGCTGTTAGCACCTATGGGGATTTTTTCTGGATCCACCCAGCTTGTTCCCCTCCAGTGGTACCTGGCTGAGAGTTACCGCTCAGTTCACTGGCTGTTGTGAGGCCTTGTGGATCTGAACTATGGGTGGAGTCAGAGTTTTGGAGCTGAGACCAAGGATGGACGCAGGCTGAGGGTCCTTACCGGGCTGGCACCAGGCCAGAGGGTTTGGTGGATAGGTTCCGGATTATAGTTCAGGTGGGCTTGTGCAGGGAGATTAAAGAAAGTTTCAGAGATCCTTACCTGGTAGGTGTGCTGGTCAAACCAAACAGGGAGTGGGCTACAGGCGTGGCATGGGAGAGGCGCAAAGAGCGCCCCGGACCAGTGTCAGCTGTGGATGAGTTCCAGGCGCGGCGGCGCGGGGGGAGCCCGGCGTCCGCCATGGGCGAGAAGAAGTTCTGGTCAGGTGCGGCGGCGCGGGGGAGGCAGACCCGGCGTGCGCCGCTCGGCGAGAAGTCCCGGTCAGGCGCGGCGGCGCGGCGGGGCAGACCCGGCGTTCGCCACTCGGCGAGAAGAAGTCCCGGTCAGGGGCGGCGGCGCGGGGGGGCAGACCCGGAGTGCGCCGCTCGGCGAGAAGAAGTCCTGGTGAGGCGCGGCGGCGCGGCGGGGCAGACCCGGTGTGCGCCGCTCGGCGAGAAGTTCCGGGCAGCCGCGGCGGCGTGGCGGGGCAGACCCGGCGTGCGCCGCTCGGCGAGAAGAAGTTCCGGTCAGGCCTGAGTGACACTACTCTTAAAGTATTTGAGTACACTTTATCCCGCTCAGGAGTATGTAAAATTAAACAAATAAAATTGTTAGTAAAGTCAAATTTAAAAAAATCAGTTCAGGTTTATTTGCTCCTTAACATCATGCAATTGTTTAGTATGCTGTAGAGCTTCCCCATGCTCTGGGCCTGTGAAGGCCACCAGAGGACTGATATTTGGGAACTTCAGAGATGGTGAGTAGCCAACCAAGAGCTTAGGCTCAGGCACACCTTTTGATGACATTGGTCTTACAGGGCGTAACAGTCCGTGGTTGATCTGAGCTGTTCACCTCACCTTGAGGGTTATCCTCACAGAAGTGCTATAACTGACCATGGAAGAAGAGTTAATCATGAATAGCAATTTGGCAACGACCCCCGAGTAACTGGTGTGGGCAGGGGGAGTGGCCATGGTTTCGGAACGCAATGCTAATGATTCTGCCTGAGGAAACCTCGGATTTCTCGCTTGTTTTCTGAGCACTGCGGGGCATGCACTCAGCCACCCTCATGGATTTCAGCTTCCCATGTGGGCTGAGCTTAGAGGCTGTGTCTCTGGCCGTGCCTGGATTTGCGTGACTTCAGCTGGCTTCTGTAGGGATGATCTTGCCAGCCTCCTGCCCAGCGTGTAATGGACAGTAGTGGGTGTTGGTAGAACTGGCGCATCCAGCTCATTGGAATCTTATGTGTTCCTTGCATTTCAACCTGGAAACTTAGCTGTACTTAAACCCCATGATAGCATTGTTCTTGTTTTACTTTTTCAATTTTAGTTTTTTAAAAGAAAATCTCTATAATATAGTGATATTTTTGTGCCTTGAAACTGTATCTATTTCCGTGTATGTATAGTTTCAAGGCAGGCAACGATTTCTCCATGGACCAGGTCCCCACGGTGAATGCAATCACTCACTCTCCACAAGCACTGCGAATACGAATGCTACATGGCATCTCTCATTTGAGTAATGCTAAGTGTAAATAAAGAACCAAATAAAGATTTGATAGAAGAAAACAGGGAGCTCGATCTTTTGCAAATGGGAAGGGGTCCAAGAGACAGGGGGCAAATCAAGTGGGAAGGTGAAGAGGAAGGAAAAAGATTGAAATGGTGCCATGCACAAGTGACCAGTGCGCCACATATTTATACGTGACAAATATGCACTAAAATAATAACATGAGCCATCACAATGGAAACGGGCAAAGGAAAGAGAGGAGGTGGGTGAGAGGGAGCAGGGGGTGAAAGGGAACCAACGTGTGTTATGTATCAGTGTCTTAGTTACTTTTCACTCGTTGCAGGGACAAATACTCGACACTCAAAACGAAAGAAGGAAAGGTTTATTTAGTTCACAGTTGCTGGAGGTTTCAGTCTATATTCGACTGGCCCAAGGCTGAGTGGAACAGGGCAGAGAGTATCCAGTTCATGGCGGCAGAACAGCAACAACTACAATAGAGGCAACTGGCCAACCAGGGCGCAGAGAGCAACAGTGTCTGTCTCTCTGTCTCTCTTTATGTTACATTCAGGCTCTCTGTCTCAACCTATCTGCATTAGGCCACACCCATAATTCCAGAAGGACTCAGACCCATAATCCCATCCATACTAAAACACATAATCCCAGTAGATCAAGTCAAGTAATCCCAGCAGTACTCAATCCCATCAGCACTAAAACACATAATCCCAGTGGATCATGACTCAAGTCACAAACTCTAGAAGTCCCTGCCCCATGATTGCATGAGGCTTTGGGGGGACAACTAGACATAAACCATAACAATTGAGTACCCACCTGGTAAGACAAATGTAAATTTCATGCATTGCAAATATGTGCTAATCAAAAAAGAATTAAAGAGTAAAAATTAAAATTAAGAAAAAGATATTTTTTAGCCTCATGCTCATACCATAAAACACTTAGTGTTAGAGTCAGGGGTTGCAATGTGTGTTTCTAAATCATCCACCCACGAAGACTTTGGAAGGTGTCCTCTCAGCCAGCACTGTGGCACAGAGGCCACGGAGGCCATGGAGGCCCAGATCCCCTGCAAGATGTAGGAGCTCGCGGCGCCCCAGGCTCTGTTGTGCTGTCCCAGCTGTGCTCCTCTGCCCACCAAATGAGACCCTGAAAGCTCTCTGAGTTGCGCTCTCACCTCTCTGCCTGGGTGTCTGTGAAGAGACTTGCAAGAATTCCAGCCACGAAATGTAAAGCTGGGTATGAATATGTAATCGCAGCCATTATCAGTTGATCCCTCTGTCTTGGGGAAGAATCATTTCATTCACTGTGGAGAGAATAAAGGGCAATTTGAAATGGCCCAAGATAAGTGGCTTTTCATATATTGCCAATCAAATTAACCTTGAACCTTTCTCTGCTACTTAGAATTCTCTTTCTCATTTCTCCAGCACTGAAAATGAAGATGATGTGTACAAAACCACTTTCCCTCTGCAATATTGCACTTTGTGCTCCTTCCGTCCCCAGGCAGGAGGGACAGGAAGAGTTCTGTGCATCAATCAAGGTGAAGGAGACTTAGATTGGGGGAAAGCGAAACTGTCACCAAATCCAAGAGACCCTGTGGCTGCCTGTTTCAACACAGTCCTCGCTTCTCCCATATTTCCTTGCCCTCCAGCTTCTGAACCTCAGATGCAGGGGGAACCTTCAGCCTGAGCCCCTACCTATGAGTCTAGAGGTTTTACAGGAATGTGGCTGTGGCTGGGGCTCTTCTGATTTCCTGACTCTCACGTGTGCTGCTGGAATCTGTGATTCAGAGCGGGTCTCTTGGGAGCGCCTGGATGATTTTCTCTTTTTCTGAGCAGAAGGTGTGCTGTGTGCCATGAGTAAATGTTCTGTGGCAGATCATTCCGTCTGTGTGCTGTAAACTAGCGTTTAGAAATTGTGTGCACTTTTAATAAAAGTGGGGCAAGCCTTACACACGCACAAACACTAGGAACGGATACAATTTCATTTCTCACTCTGAGCTCCCCAGACACCAAAGACGTAAGAAATCTACCCTCTTTAGTAGGCCACCGCTGACTCCTAAATAGTCACTGTGCTGGGCTGAATAACTGGCAGTCCACTGATATTCTCAACTCTCCATCTTTCAGTGCCATGACTTTACTAAGTGATTCCCACTTGGGCTGTGCGTCCCTCCCCACATGACCTTGTGTGACCTTCAGGCAAATTCACTGGTCTCCACTGAGGGGCACAGCTAGAAGTGATTTGTTCCTGTTTTTAGACCTTAGCAGCACTCTGCAGCTACATGACAGTACCCACGTCACATCTTGTACACTAGACAAAGATTCCTGTTGCCCTTGTTAGTCTAGATGTTAAGATCTATGCAAGGGAGAGCCATTCTGGGTTATTCATGTTTTCCAGCTTGTGGCAGAAGGATTTCAGGATTGCAAAACTTTACCGTAAAATAAAGGAAATGAAAAATAGATAAGAAAAACAAGGCCGAGGCCTTCCTTTGTAGCCAGATAGCACCCAGAACAGTATCCTCAATGCAGGAGGATGGGGTGCTGTGATCAGGTAGACCTATTCATCATTCAAGTGTGTGCTGTCAGAACTGGAGAGGATCCTAGGCTGGCAGCCAACATGCTCTCAGGCATATCAGGGATGGGGCAATGTGTGTGTCACTATGCACGTTAGATCCAATTACGACCATTCAGACAACAATGAAAAAATGCACATTAAATCATGATCTTTCATCTTGAGGGGCCGGGCACAGTGAGACAGAGTAAAGGTGGGTCTGTAAGAGAAAGTGAGAGACTGTGTCTCATCTGGTTCCTAGATAGGGTGGTGAGTGGGTTGGGAGGCAAGAGATGGTTTAGGTGGATATGTCAGGGTGTAAAGACAGCACCAGGAAGATGTGGCTATGGTGTGTGTGTGTGTGTACGTGTGTGTGTATGTGCGTGTGTGTGTGTGTGTGTGTTTAAAGAGACAGAGAGACAGACACATACCGAGAGAGAAAGAGAGAAAGAGAGAGAGAGAGAGAGAGAGAGAGAGAGAGATTGCTGATACCTGTATATTAATTGTTTTTTTCCCCTCAATTTTGGGGAATATCAGGTTGTAGGAAGTAAGTGATATACTTTAAGATTAAACTTGCATTTATTTTTTATATCACTTTTTTTTTGTGGTACCATGGATTGAACTGAGGACTTCGTGTTTGCCAGACAAGTGTTTACTGTACTAAGCTGTTTCCCTGACCCAGAATATATCACCATTCTTTCTTCTTAACTTGTAATCCATTAAAATATCAGTGGTTATACACTTTTTTCTCTAAACTGGTACAATTTTTAGAGTAAAAGCATGATCCAGAGTTATTCCAGGCAAGCCAAGATACAGGGTCTGGGTGACTGATTTTGTCTCTGTGCAGTAATCAAATGACTGTGAAACTGAAGTTTTGGTCCTACACTGAAGACATTTTGTGTGTATCTTTAGTTGCTTGCTGAAAAGTTCTTTGTACGGATTTTAAAAACATCAGAATCACCAGAGGCCAGAGGCTGTTACTCCCCACAGTAAGTGCTCATAGTGCTTTCCTGGATGCTTCTCCAGATGCCCATGGGTTTACCAGATTGCCTCACTGAGATCTGACCAATTTCCTCTGCAAATCTTCTCTCACTCTTGACTTTCCTCTGAGCGCTACGGTGAGGTTATTTTTCTCTTGTCCTCATTTTTCAATGCAGGGGGCATTTCAGGGGATTCTCGCTTTACTAGGGATGTGCCATGGCTGAGATTTTGCAGTCAGACCTCAGTGGAGTTGAGGTGCTGTTGATCAAACCAACGAAGATGCCCATGTGGGGAGCCTAGTTCCACTTCTCAGAAGGAAAATTAGTAACAGCAGTGCATTAACGCCCATTGGTTTGGCTTGGCTGGGACATGCCGTTGCTCAGAAAGACAGTCTGAGTGACAGAAGTGCATAATGAAAAAATAGAGTTTCTTTCTCTTTCCCCTAAAGCTTTATCCACACTAACAGAGAGAAATATAGAGTTATTTATTTGAAAAACCCAGGCTGAACACTTTTACTACCCAAAACTAAAATTATACTGTATTGAACCACCTGTGTTGATGGCTACCATTGATTAAGTTCCCTAAAGTATTGCCCAAATCTTTATTTCATTTATCTACTGTAGAAAATAATGCCAAGATGTTCTGTAATCTAATGCTAGGCAGGGTGGAATGTCGTCATTGCAAAGATCTCTAGTTTGTTCAGACATGATCCCATTTGGATAGCTGAGAGTGAGAAAGGTAGCCACAATCCAATGACATGAACTGGAAACTAAGATTGAAGCATTTTAAATTCTTTTCTCCGTTAAATTTTTAAAATAATTTTTATTATTTTTAATAAGAAATAACAATGAGGCAGTTTCAAAACATGTTAACAGGACAACCACAACAATTGATATAATGCATATTATTGTCTTCCTAGTAGCTGTTCAGGGTACAAGATACAGACATGATAACTTTTCTAAACACTATTTGTGCAAATATTTCTTCTCATTGAACTAAGAGAAAGTAGTTGTACACATAGTCCAGTATTCCATAATAGTAGTGGGTTATCAGCAGGACTGGCATTGTCAGAAGCTGTTGACTTGAGCCTTTTACAGCTCAGCATACTTATCTGGCTTTAATTTTTATATATAAGTGGATGTATCTTGAACATATACTCATAAGTGAAATAAACCAGACCTACATGTGTAAATATTGTATAGTCTCCCTAGTGTAAGAACTCAAAAGAAGAAATAAAAATGGAAAGGCCTAACAACTAAATGAAAATCAAGAACCTAAGGATTAAACGTTGAAGAGACAGCAAGAAGAAAAGTTAGAAAACATGGCAGGGGAAAAATCACGTACTTATATTTACTCTGTTAAAATTCTTAGTGAAGAAAACTCCTCAACACTTGAGGGCATGCTGGGGTGCCTGGAGCAAAGGCACTTGCAGTTCTTTGTTGTTGCCATTGTGGAGAGGGATGCTTTGCTGTCTTCCATGTCAGGAACAGTAGCAGCCCACACATAAATAAAAGTGTTACAGTTCACAAGCACCTGTAAATGGATACTGATTTATTACAGAAATAATTACCCCTGTACAAAATGGCTCAGCTGGTTTATTATGGTTACTACAGACCAAAGATCAAGCTTGGCTGCCTCAGAGGCAGCTACAGTCTGTCCACTTGGGCCGGCCCCACCCAAACTCCGGCTTTGCTGACTGCTAGACATTGGTCGATAATGGCCATGTTACAGACATAGTGCAGAGGGGGCTTTGACAGCATCTCCACTCACCAGTGGCAAACGCAAGGGCTGGCAGAAAAATCCGTCCCTTTACTTAATTATATCTGGGCAGCTCCAGCAGAACAGAATGCTTTTGTGCTTTCATTTTTCAAATCCCAACACTCCGAACATTGCATTAGATTCACAATCAGCTCTCACTTTTTCCGTCATTCACAGGAAATGGGGAGTCAGGAAATGGGAAGTTTCTTCACCTGTCATTGTTGATGCTGGGTTAATGTCATGTAATTTGAGGGTGGCCACAGGGAAAGGGGTGGCCACAGCTGTCTAGGGGTGACATCAGTCCACCAGCAACGTGGAAGAGCAAAGTTGGTGAATTCTTTGGAAAATATCGGGCCAGGGCTTCATGATTTGTCTAGGAATACAGCCATTTCTCAATTTCTATGCCTCTAATTTCAAGTCTGTCTCAGTTTTGGACAAAAATGCTGGTATTTTAACCCTTCTAATCTGTTTGGAAGATTTGGGCATGATAATTCCTTTTAACCTAAAAAGTTTTCTTCTTTTGTAAAAGATGTAAAGGAAATAAATGCTATGCTGTTTCTACTTCTTTGGCTGCATTAACCTCCAAATCTTACTAATGCAACTGCAAAATTATAAACAGATTATCAATCAAGGACAAAAATTGTAATTGATAATCTAATTGTTCCTTTTTCTCAACAAATGTTTACCACATCCTCTTTTTCCCACACAGCCAACTCCTGTAATGATATAATAAGAGAAAACATTGGAGACCTTACTTCCAAGAGCTTAGACTTTAAGAAGGAAAATAATTGCAGAAGTTACATGCAACCCTATATAGAGATATGAAATCCTACAATAGAAGCAAGGCACCATCTTACTTGATTTTAGACACCGTTTCTATCCAAGTGGGCCAAGAAAAGTTGGGGCAGAAGATATTTATTTATTTAGTTTTAATTTTTATATATTTTAAAGAAAGGGGCCAGGAAATAGCTCAGTAGACTACGCACTTGCTTGGCAAGTGCAGGTTCCTGAGTTCAATCTCTGGTTCTGGAAAAGAAAATGTACAAAATAGTATTAAAACAGAAAAATTACAGGAGATACAGAATTTCACTTAAGAAAATAAGACAGATTTCACAGTATTGATTGTAATGCATAGTGTTGTCTTAAAATTAGTTCATATTACCAGATGTGCGCATGCAAAATTGGAGGGAAGAAAAAAAAAGAAACAAATATATAAGAAATTAAGAAGAGAAAAAGGATAAAGAATTGAAAACAAGGATAAAACAGATTAACCATTAACTGCTTCTTTTCATAGGCCAGCCGAAATCCACAGTACAGTTGTCCAAACCATCCCACTTACATACACAGATATCTGTTCCCCCACTCCCTCTCCTGTCTTTCTCCTTAACTCAGCAATTTGGGAAAGAGATATTTAATCTTAGCCTTGAAATGTCCTTCAAATGCAGACACTTGGGAGTGGGCCAGTAGTCACTGTCTAATAACCAGCCATCAGTTACTGTTGTTAGCTCTCTAGTGCTGGACAACACATTACCTGTTAGCCCTCCCCTCCGAAGTACAGTGGCTTAAAGCAATGATTATGGCTTCAGGCAGTTTCTGTACATCAGGACTGGGAGAAGCTCTGCTGCTCTGTTGCCATTGCAGGGGGTTGTCAGCGACAGCCTGTTGGTGGCTGGACGAGCTCTGTCCTGGTCACTGTGTTCGCTCTTAGCGGGGGCATTGGAGATTTGCTGGCTGCTGAGTGGATGCCCCCACTGCTCCCCGTGAGGCCCATCCACAGGCTTGCCTGAGAGCAAGTTGGAGCCTTTCCTGGACAGCTTAACACCTCGGTGAGACCTTGTCTCAAGAAACACAAAGGACTGGTGATCCTGCTCAGGGCAGAGGTCTGAGGTTCCATTCTGAGGACTAGAAAAGAAAAAAAGGAAGGAAGAAGAATGCCATCAAGGAAGGTTCTTGTTTGGATGTCTGCAAGATGACAGATGTAGCTCTGTCTCCCTGGGGACTTGATGGAGTGAGGCTCATGGTCCTGGAGCCTCAGTGAAGTGCTAGTGACACAGGTCAGCGGCGTAAAAGCCTGGCTGGCAAGTGCAAGGTCCTGAGTTCGATCCTCAGCACTGAAAAAAAAAAAAAAGATAAATTAAAGCAGCTCTTTGGAGCTTCAGTGGAGAATATCTCATGATTTGAGAAGCCACAGACACAGTGCATTTTGGTGTCTTTTCTGCAGTTCATTTGCATACTTTGACACTTTAGCACTTTAACAGTGCTGGAGCCAAAGACCTTGAGCTCTTCTTGCAAGATTTTTTTTTTTCCTGTGATGCTATAACCTCTAGCACAGTGTTCACATTCTAAGGGATGCTTAATATTTAACATGCTGCTTATTTCCTTAATCACCGTTCCGTATCAGAATCGTGCACTTTATCAGGGAAGGCTTTTCAGCGATATGGTTTAATCTGATCGTAGTGAGCCTCTGTCTTGGATGACATTGTCTTCACTGCTGACTCAGGTGTTTTCAGCAAACTCAGACATCTTTCCTTTTCTTAGGAAGGAAGTTGGGGAAAGATTGCCAGGTGAGTAGTGATTTACTATCTTATCCTGACCTTCTGAGATTCAGTCTTTGATTAAAGAAGATACAGATTGTATAATGTGGCTGGTTATATAACATATGATACATAGCAGTATAATATTTTCAGCCTCCTTTAAAAAACTCATGCAATACTTTGCTTTCAAGAAAATATTCTAGGTATTGGGACAGGGTGCACTGAGACCAGGTAAAGAGGATCTGGCCCCCAGCCCTGTCCTTCCCTCAAACTCCACCTGTCAGTGGGACCAGCCCTGGGTGACCATAAAAGACGCTCCAGCCTAGCATCCATTCCTTGGAGCTCCAACTCCACCTACAGCCCTGACCCACTAGGCCTCATGGTAGCCAGCCACTAGAGCTTCAATCAACGGCCAGGCATGGCTGGAAGGGAATAAGCTTGATGGATCTGGACCCAAACTCCCTTAGGCATTAATGGCATAACTTCACCAAAGTACAGAGATCACTGCTATACAAAATGATAAAGACAAAGAGTAAGATGCAATCTCAGATCCCAAGCCCACCCGGAACAAATAAAGGAGACACTACCATGGAAGAAAATGGGAATCATGCAGCCAAAACCTCTGAATCAGCAGCATCTGAGGTAGACAGACAACTGCAGAAATGTATAGAGCAACTCAGATCAGAGATAGCATCTGAATTAAAAAAAGAAATGCATGAGTTAATAGAATCTGAAGTGAAAAAACAACTACAGAAACATATAGAGAACACCAGTACAGAAATAATCTCTGAAGAAAAAAAAAGACATCTCTAAATTAATAGCATCTAAAGTAGGGGAACAACTGCAGAAAGCTAAGGATGAGAGCAGAGCAGAAATAATTTCTCAACTAAAAAGAGAAAGGATAACTATAATGAAAGATTTAAGTAATAGTAAAGAAGACACTGGTAAAAATTAGAGGAGAATAGAAAAATGATGGATTCCATGACTGAGCAATATATGAAAGAAATAGATAGCATGAAACAGTTTCAAAGAAATATACAAGAAAATAAAATCTCAATCACAAGCGGCAAAACTGTAAGAACGAAAGTGAGGATAGAATTTCAGATCTTGAAGACACAGTCACAGCTAGTGAAAATGTAAGAAAAGATCTCTTAAAAACAACCAGGATACAGGAAAAAATAATTTAGCACCTGCGAGATGATGTGAGAATGAACAACATGAGATTAATAGGAATCAATGAGATAGAAGGAGTCAATACAAATGATATAAAAAGAATATGGGCAGAAGTAATAGCAAAAAACTTCCCAAATATGAGAAAACAATAGGATATTAAGGTAACTGAAGCATACAGAATACCAAATAACATCAACCCGACTAAAAACACATCAAGACATATATTAATCAAGATCCCAGAAATCCAGCAGAAGAATAACATACTGAAAGCTGCTAGAGAAAAGAAACAGATCACATTTAAAGGAAAATCCATCAGAATAATGGCAGATTTCTCTTCACAAACCATGAAATCAAGAAAAGCATGGAGCAGAGTACTTCAAGTCCTCCATGAAAACAAATTTCAGCCCAGACTGCTATACCCAGCAAAATTCTCTTTCAAATACAAGGGAGAAGTGAAATACTTCCATAACAAGGAACAACTAAAGAATTTCATGACATCAAAGCCAACACTACACAGAATACTAAAAAAACATTTTAGAGAGGGACCAAAATGACCCAAACTCAACAAATGAGATCAGAAAGAACCCACCAAATAGGGCAACCAATTAAACACAGAAGAAAAAGTAGTAAATAGAAGTAAATAAAAGTCATGTCAATCATAAGTCAATACATTTCAATTATAACCATCAATGTTAATGGACTCAATTCTCTAAGTAAAAGATATAGACTTGCAGAGTAGATAAGGAAACAAAACCCAACAATATGCATTGTACAAGAAACACACTTAACTCATAAAGAAATTCATAGGCTAAAAGTTAAAGGATGGAAAACAATACTACATGCTCCAGCACCTCAAATAAAAGCAGGGGTAGCAATCCTGTTTGCAGACAATCTAAACTTCAAGATTGATCAAACGAAACAAAGAAGATCACTACATACTGGTTAGGGGAAAAATTCAGGATGAAGAGATAACACTCATAAATATGTATGCACCCAACACAGGAGTAGCAAGTTATATAAGACAAACCTTAATGGACATGAAAAATCTAATATCCAATACTACAATCTTAATAGGAGATGTTAACATCCCCCTATCCAAGAAAGATAGGTCAAGTAGGCAAAAAATTAGCAAAGAAGTAGCAGAACTGAAGGAGAACTTGGAACAACTGGACTTAGTGGACATACACATAGTGTTACAACCAACTACTTCAGAATACACACACTTTTCAGCTGCACATGGGACATTTTCTAAAATAGACCACATATTATTAGTCCATAGGTCGTGTTTAAGTATACGCAAGAAAACGGAAATTATCCCATGCATTTTATCTGACCAAAGTGCAAAGAAATTGGAAATAAATGGCCAAAGAAGCAATCAAAACTCTGGAAACACATGGAAATTAAACAACACTCTTCTCAGCAACCAGTGGGTTACAGATAAAATTAAACAAGAAATTAAACCATATCTACAATATAATGAAAATTCAAACACAACCTACCGGAATTTATGGGATGCAATGAAAGCAGTTCTTAGAGGGAAATTTATAGCCCTGAACTCACACATTAAGAAAACAGAACAGGAACAAATAAATGCTCTCATGCAGCACCTAAACCAACCAGAAACAGAAGAGTAACAAATTCAAAGCCCAAAGATGGGAGGAAATTATAAAGATAAGAGCACAATTCATTCAATTGAGAAAAAGAAAATAATACAAAGAATTAATGAATCAAAAAGCTGGTTCTTTGAAAGATTAAACAAAATTGATAAGCCCCTAGCTAACCTCATCAAAAAAAGGGAAGAAAGGACTCAAATTCAAGCAATAAGGAATGAAAAGAGTGAAATTACTACAGACCCAACAGCGATTAAGAGGATCATATCTAGCTACTCTGAGAATCTTTACTCTCACAGAATTGAAGACACGGAGGAAATAGACAGATTCCTAGAAAAGTACAAATTACCAAAACTGAATCAAGAAGATATAAGTAATCTCAATAACCCAATAACAGCCAGTGAAATATGAAATGTAGTAAAAAGTATGCCGACAAAGAAAAGTCTGGGACCTGATGGATTCACTGCTGAATTCTACAAGAAATTTATAGAAGACATGATCCCAATACTCCTCAAACTCTTCAGTGAAATCAAAAAGGAAGCAATCCTTCCAAAATGATTCCTAGAGGCAAGTATTACTCTGATACCAAAACCAGAGAGAGCTGCAACTAAAAAAGAGAACTACAGGCCAATTTCTCTCATGAACATAGATGCAAAAATCCTCAATAAAATCCTTGCCAATAGATTACAACAAATCATCAAGAAGATTATACACCATGACCAGGTAGGATTCCTCCCAGGGATGCAAGGATGGTTCAATATATGCAAATCTATAAATGCAATACACTATATCAATAGAGCCAAAACCAAAAATCACATGATTGTCTCAATTGATGCAGAAAAGGCTTTTGACAAAGTTCAACACTCATTCATATTGAAAGTACTACAGAAAATTGAAATAGAGGGCCTCTACCTCAACCTGATAAAAGCCGTCCATGATAACCCAATAGCTAACATAATTCTAAATGGGAAAAATCTGCAATCTTTTACTCTCAAATCTGGTACAAGACAAGGATATCCTCTAGCACCACTCCTATTGAACATAATTTTGGAATCATTAGCTACAGCCATTAGACGAGAGAGAGAAATAACAGGAATAAGAATAGGTAAAGAAGAAGTAAAACTATCACTATTTGCAGATGACATGATAATCTACATGGAGGATCCAAAGAACTCCACCAAAAAGCTACTAGAATTAATACACAAATTCAGTAGCATAGCAGGGTACAAAGTCAACACACAAAAGTCAATAGCATTCCTCTATACAGATAACAAGCATACTGAGAGAGAAATTAGAGAAATAGTACCTTTTATGATAGCACCGA
>PVKN010026632.1:0-13762 GCA_004027915.1 Capromys pilorides | reverse complement strand
TAGCCAGTCAATCCTATGGCATTTTCCTAGTCTCTTACTCTCATTTAATACCCTTTTTTGTTTTCTTGTAAGCCAACCATTTACTTCAGAGAGAGTATAGCAGTAACTGAAATTACATTGGAAGCAGCACACATCTAAAAGACCAGAATGACAGGCATTCCAAGCATATTTTTACTGTTACACATTGCTATCCTCAGTGTCAAAAACATTTTAGAGGTTACTAGGAGCATTATCTAATTCATCCTGTGTATATAAGTGCATGGCTTTGCCCCTGCCATGCTTCCTATCTTTTCAGCTTGCAGTCACTTCTTTGTTTAACCCTTAAGTCCTTGATTTCCACTCAGCTGTGTTATGCCTCTCCATTTTTATTTCTTCTTTTGAGATCTTACACTAGGGAGACTATATGATATTTACACATGTAGGTCTGGTTTATTTCACTTATGAGTATATGTTCAAGATACATCCATTTATATATGAAGTCTTCTAGTTTATCATTCTTTATAGCTGAGTAATATTTCATTGTATAAAAGTACCACATCTTTTTCAACCATTGTTCAGATGATGGGCATTTTGGTTGTCTCCAAGATTTGGCTGTCACAAATTGTGCTGCTATGAACATAGGTGCACAAATATCACTATGATATGATGTTTTCAGTTTTTCTAGAAAAATTCCCAGTAGGGGGATAGCTGGACTGAATGGGACTTTGAGTTCTAGTTTTTTAAGGAGCCTCCACACCGCTTTCCATAATAGTTGCACCAGTCTGCATTCCCACCAGCACTGGAGAAGGGTTCTTTTCTCCCCACAGCCTCTCCAGCATTTGTTGCTGGTTGATTTCTTTATGGTAACCATTATTTCTGGGGTGAGATGGTATCTAAGTGTTATTTTAATTTGCATTTCAAGAATGGCTAGTGGTGTGGAGCATTTCTTCATGTATTTATAGCCTTGCTCAATTTCTTTCTCTGAGAAGTGTGTGTTCATCTCAGATGCCTATTTCTGGACTGGGTCTTTGAATCTTGGGACAATGATTTTTAGGTCTTTATAAATTTTAGATAGAAGACCTTTGTCTGAGTACTTATTAGTTAAAATCTTTTCAAAATTTGTGGGTTGTCTTTTCATTCTGTTGGTAATTTCTTTTGAGGTGAAAAAAACCTCAAAAGAGGAGGTCCCAGTTGTTGATTCTTTCAACTGTTAAACATGCATTTTGATTTTTATCCATGAATTCTTTGCCTACCCTGATGTCTTCAAGATTTTATCCCACTTTTTCTTCCAGGAGATTTAATATGTTTCTTTTAAAGTTTAGATCTTTAATCCATTTTGACTTTAGTTTAGTGCATGGTGATAGAGCCGGGTCACGTTTTCGTTTGCAGCACATGGAGAGCCAGTCTTTCCAGCACCATTTGTTAAAGAGGCTATCTTTCTTCCAGTAAGCATGTTTGGTCCCTTTGTCAAAGATAAGATGGCTAAGTGTGTTTGTATTTAGTTTTGCATCTTCTAGTCTATTCCATTGATCCTTAGGTCTATTTTTTTTTTTTTCCAATACCATGCTGATTTTATCACGGTAGCTTTATAGTATAACTTTAGGTCAGGAATTGTAATGCCTCCTGCCTTGTCTTTGTTGCCCAGGATTGTCTTTGCAATTCTAGATCTTTTTTGGTTCCAGATAAATTTTAGGAATGATTTCTCCCGATCTGTGAAGTACATTGATGGTATTTTGATAGGAATTGCATTAAATCTGTATAACAATTTAGGAAGTATGGCCATCTTCACAATGTTAGTTTTTCCTATCCAGAAGCAGGGAATATCTTTCCATTTTATGAAATCCTCTAGGATCTTTTTTTTCAGAGTACTGTAGTTTTCATTGAAAAGACCTTTTACTTCTTTAGTTACATTAATGCCCAAGTATTTCATTTTCTTCAGTGCTATCATGAAAGGTACTGTTTCACTAATTTCTCTCTCAGTGTGTTTGTTGTCTGTGTAGAGGAATGCTATTGTCTTTTGTATGTTGACTTTGTATCCTGCTATGCTACTGAATTTGTGTATTAATTCTAGTAGCTTCTTGGTGAAGTGTTTTGGGTCTTTCAAGTAGATTATCATGTCATCTGCAAATAATGATAATTTAACTTCTTTACCTATTTTTATTCCTTTTATTTCTCTCTCTTGCCTAATGATTGTAGCTAATGATTCCAGAACTACATTGACTAGGAGTGGTGATAGAGAACATTCTTGCCTCGTACCAGATCTGAGAGTAAAAGACTTCAGTTTTTCCCCATTTAGAATTATGTTAGCTGTTGGATTGTCATAGATGGCCTTTATCAGATTGAGGTACAGGCCCTCTATTGCAATTTTCTATAGGACTTTGAACATGAATAAGTGTTAGGCTTTGTCAAAAGCCTTTTCTACATCAATTGAGATGATCATGTGATTTTTGGCTTTGGCTCTATTGATATAGTGTATCACATTTATAGATTTGTGTATATTGAAGCATTCTTGCATCCCTGGGATGAATCCTACCTGGTCATGGTGTATAATCTTCTTGATGATTTGCTGTATTCTATTGGCAAGGATTTTATTGAGGATTTTTGCATCTATGTTCCTGAGAGAAATTGGCATGTAGTTCTCTTTTTTAGTTGTATCTCTCTCTGGTTTTGGTATCAAGGTAATACTTGCCTCTAGGAATGATCTTGGGAGGATTTTTTCCTTTTCAATTTCATTGAAGAGTTTGAGGAGTATTGCAATTATGTTTTCTGTAAATGTCTTATAGAATTCAGTGGTGAATTCATCATGACCTGGACTTTTCTTTGTCGGTAGGCTTTTTACTACATTTTGTATTTCATTGACTGTTACTGGATTGTTGAGAGATCTTACGTCTTCCTGATTCAGTTTTGGTAATTTGTACCTTTCTAGGAACCTATCCATTTCATCTGTGTCTTCATTTCTGTGAGAGTAAAGATTCTCAAAGTGGTTATTTATGATCCTCTGAATCTCTGCTGGGTCTGTAGTAATTTCATCTTTTTTATTCTTTATTGCTTGAATTTGAGTCCTTTCTTTCCTCTTTTTGATGAGATTAGCTGGGGGCTTATCAATTTTATTTAATCTTTCAAAGAACTGGCTTTTTGATTCATTAATTCTTTGAATTGTTTTCTTTATCTCAACTGAATTAATTTCTGCTCTAATCTTTATAATTTCCTCACATCTTTGGGCTTTTGATTTCTTTTGCTCTTTCATTTCTAGTTGGTTTAGGAGCTGCATGAGAGTATTTATTTGTTCCTGTTCTGTTTTCTTAATGTGTGAGTTCAGGGCTAGAAATTTTCCTCTAAGAACTGCTTTCATTGCATCCCATAAATTCCAGTAGGTTGTGTTTAAATTTTCATTAAATTCTAGATATTGTTTAATTTCTCGTTTTATTTCATCTGTAACCCATTGGTTGCTGAGAAGGGTGTTGTTTAATTTCCATGTATTTCTGGCATTCTTGTGGTTTCTTTTATCATATATTTCCAGTTTCATTGCACTGTGGTGAGATAATATACATGGGATAATTCCTGTTTTCTTGCATATACTTAATCATGATCTATGCACTATTATGTGATCTATTTTAGAAAATGTCCCATGTGCAGCTGAAAAAAATGTGTCTTCAAAAATGGTTGGGTGGAACACTCTGTGTATGTTCACCAACTAGACTTGGTGAACCAGAACCAAGTTCTGGTTCAGTTCTGCAACTTCTTTGCTAATTTTTTATCTGCTTGACCTATCTTTTTGGGATAAAGGAGTGTTAAGGTCTCCTATTAAGATGGTGGTATTGGATATTAGATTTTTCATGTCCATTAAGATTTGTCTTATATAACCTGGTGCTCACATGTTGGGCGCATATATATTATGTTTAATTGGTTGCCCTAATTCGTGTGTTCTTTCTTGTCTCATTTGTAGAGATTGTGTCCTTTTGCTCCCTCTCTAAAATATTTTTAGTAGTCTGTATAGGGTTGGCTTTGACATAATGAAATTCTTTAGTTGTTCCTTGTCATGGAAGTATTTCACTTCTACCTCATACTTGAAAGAGAGTTTTGTGGGTATAGCAGTCTGGGCTGGAATTTGTTTTCATGGAGAACTTAAAGCACTCTGTTCCATGCTCTTCCTGGCTTCATGGTTTGTGCAGAGAAATCTGCCATTATTCAGATGGGTTTCCCTTTAAATGTGATCTGTGATTGTCTAGTGGCTTTTAGTATATTATTCTTCTGCTGGATTTCTGGGATCTTGACTATTATATGCTTGGATATGTTTTTAGTCAGATTGATGTTATTTGGAATTCTGTTATTTGTATGCTTGAGTTACCTGAATGTCTGATTGTTTTCTCATATTTGGGAAGTTTTCTGCTATTACTTCTGCCCATATTCTTTTTATATCATTTGTATTGACTCCTTTCTCATTGATTCCTATTAATCTCACATTGTTCATTTTTGCATCATCTTGCAGATGTTGAATTATTTTTTCCTGTATCCTGGTTGTTTTTAAGAGATCCTTTCTCACCTTTTCACTAGCTGCAACTGAGTCTTCAAGATCAGAAACTCTATCTCACTCTCGTTCATATGGTGTTGCCAGCCTGAACCTCTAACTTCTGACCTTCACCTACCCCGGCAGAGACTGGAGTCACTGGGGCTCCCAGAGCCCTGCCAACCCTGACATCCTTGGCCCAGTATTTGTGCTGGGGTTTCTGCAGCACCTCGGCCAGGATTCCTGCCTTGACCTGCTAGGTGCCAGGAGCACTTTCTCCAAGTTGTGACAACTGACTCCAAACATTGCCCAAGGCCCTCTGGGGAGCAAAGTGCCTTGTGGAGAGCCGTTGTCCAAGCCTGAGCAGAAACAGTGTGCACGCACTTTGCCTGGAACCACGAGGTCCTGAGGCTGGACACGCAGCCTCAGGCACCTTGGGGTCTGTGTGCCTGCCTCAGAGCCACACTAATCTTCTGGCTTTTCATTTTTGTCTTTTTGAGACACCATTATATGGTTCAGGCTGGCCTTGAACTCACTCTGTAGCCCAGGCTGGCCTCAAACTCACAGTGGTCGTCCTGCCTCAGCCTCCAAGTGCTGGGATCGCAGGTGCTCGCCACAAGGCCAGCCCAAACCTCTACTTCTAACCTTCACCCACCCCAGTCCTGCTCTCATGCATCCACTTGGCAAAGCTCCACAGCATGGTACCGCGCGCCCAGGCGCTGCCTCTGCTCCTCCTGGTTCCCAAGCCTGAGTGCGTGCTGCTGGCTTCCTGCTCCCTCTGAGCACGCTCTTTTGCCACTGACTGCCCATGCCTGCGCTGAACCCTCGGCCCACACCCCAGCCTGGGCCTGCTCGGTGGGAGCAGCCCACCGTATGGGCCCTCAGCCTTCAATGCCCCTCCCCCCAGCGGACCTGGGGGCCCTTGCCTGGGTGCAGTCTCTGCCTCTTCCCCGCTCTAGCTTCTACCATTAGGCCGCATTCAGTCACATCAGCAAGCACTCACCGAGCTCCTCTTTAGTCCCAGGACTTGTGTCTCTGTCCTGTCTTTATTTTTTAATTTCATACACTCAGTACCTAAAGTCCCTGCTCTGTGTCAGCCACTGCACTGGTGGCGCAGGACGCAGAACCAGGCATGGTCTCGTGCTATGGGGAGGGGCTGCTCTCTGCCATCAGCTGCCCGCGGAACGTCGCTCACCCACCTGCCTGCCCCCTTGCCCTCTTGGCCTCTGTCTCCTTTGGCTCTTGCTACCCTGTGTCCCCGTTGGTAGTCAGCAGGAGTCTCTCCTGTGAATGATTGTGAAGCTTCCCAGGGGTGATGGATCTCCACCAGATGCCTGTCCCTGCCTGCTCCAGGCAGGAGAGTGGGTGTCGTTAAAGGGGCTCCGTGGAGGCAGCTTGACAGACATCGGCGCGCTGGGCGCTAACCAGGAGGGATCGCTTCTTCCTGGAATGGCAGGAGGTTCTGCGGCCCACAGATCATCCCGGGAGAGGCCAGCGTGACAGCACACAGCTCCACTCAGCTCTGTGAGCCGCTGGGGAACTCCTGGAGGTAGAGAGGGCCAAGGGTCGAAGCCCAGGGACAAGCTGCCCATGTGCCGTGGGGTCCTCTCGTCCCTGGCCCTGGAGGAAGGAGCCGCTGGGTTCTGCTGGCATTGCGTCCGGCTGACCCCATTCTCTGGCCCTTTGTGCTCTCCTGTTTGGTTCATCTGCAGTAGGGGACCTGGAGTCCTGGCCTCGGGTGTGTGGGGCAAGGGCTCCACTGCGCAATCGCAAGCCCAGTTCTTCAGGTCTTTGAGAGCCATCCTGTGGAGTCAGGTCCGGGTGGCGCTGAGCCTGTATCCCGGCCAAGGTCTCAGGGTCAGGCACCTGAAAGGAGGACTCAGGACCCAGCCGGGCTTCCCTGACTCACCAGGTGGTGGGAACAAGGCCTCGGTTTGCCCTTGTGTGCAATGGGGATAATGCTAGAAGCTCCGGCTAGGCCAGAGGCATCAACAGTGCCTTCCAATGGCTTGGCACGGAGAGTGCCCAGTGAACCCCAGCCCTGGCTCCCAAGCCCGTCTTGGCATCCCCGTTTCCTCGTCTGGTTATATGCCTGATTGCTGAATGCGAAGCAGAAAGAACCTTGCCTTTAGCCCTGGGTAAATTCTGATTGCCTCTCATTAAAGAAGGTAGAGTTCTGTGTAATACCTCTCCCCAAACCCTTCCAAGGCCTCCAGCCTCTCTTCCCTCTTTCCCTTTCCCTTGGCTAGAGGAATACAGCTGTTCAGCAGCTGTTAACATACTCCGTTTTGCAAGTCAAGTTCATTGTCAAGTGATATGATCTCTCCCCATAAAGGACTTGGGATTTCTCACAGTGGAAACTGTTACCAAAGTGAATGGTGTTATTAATAGGGCATACTGGGAAACAGCCCACCTGGATAGAGAAAGCTCCTTGTCACAAACACCAGATCACTCTTGTTCCATTCTATGCCCTCCCCACCCTCCTTTGCCTTCCAGCTTGGAGGGAGCCTTTTTCATTAAGATCAGAACTGTGAAGGCCCCTCTGGGAAGGGAGCTGAGCAGCATTAGGCCCTGCGTTGAGAAGTTCTAAATCATTCTGTCCTCTTGGGCCCTCTGCTCCCTGAGGGGCTCTTGGCTTTCAGAGACAGCCAAGCATCTGAGATGAAACAGATTGCTGCGTTTGGGTGAGAGCAATTTAATGAACCAGAAAGTAGGGAACATGGACAGGGGAGAAACGAAACCAGCCCACACTGCCCTCAGACAGAAAGCAATTGATCAGAGGTGGGCAGGAGGCAGTCCCCGGCAAAACAGTTCTGCTAACCCTTAAGAACACAGGTTGTCCAGCTCCTAGGAAACAAATTTGAAAGCAGTGACTCCAAAAGGCAGAGGCAACCAGGAGGGAGAGAGATGGTGCTCCAGGGAGATGCCGTGGGTGCCGCCTCCCTTCTCTACTCGGAGCTTCTGAGGGCACCTCTCACACCTAACCCACAGCTGGCAGTGATGAGGCAAAGAGAAGAAATGCAAGTTTTCAAGCTGGAGTATGGGCATCCTTGGGCCTGGGCAGGAATGTTCAGGAAAAGCAATGGTGACCTGAATTTCTGAAGATATGGGAGGAAAATGGTTTTGTTTTAAGACACATGAGTATTTTATGAAAGAAGATGCAAAATTAGAGTGAATTTGTAAGATGAAATAGGAGAATTTAATGAGATGGCTACTTAAGACTAACTTCTCAGCTCTTTGGGGCACTGTTCTCGAACTTCCGGGTGCACACACACGTGCTGGGGACTTGCGAAACTTGCAGAACCCTGGGTCCCTATCCAGAGACTCTGCACCCTACATGCTAACCGGTGTCTCAAGGGATAGCAAAGCCACTGCACTTGCTGTGGTCCTGCTCTGAGGAGGGGAGCCCCTGCTCTTGCATTTGGGTTTGTGGTGAATGCTGTGCGAGGGCACTTGGGTCTCCCCAGGACAAGACGCACACTCGGGGCTCCCCAGGACAAAACGCACACTGCCCAGATGCAAGGCCGTGACAGCAGCTCAGGGCCATTTTTTCTGTGGGATCCCCTGTCTTCCCCTTAAGGGAGCCATCTTGTCCAGCCCAGCATCCAGACTCTCTTCAGGCAGTCTGTGCCCATGACTCCTCCATGGGAAGGTAGGGGTGAATGGAGCCGCACAAGAACCAAGCCCCTTCCCAAGCTGAGACCCTGCAGAAAGGCCATGCTGGCCCCGCGTTCTAGGCAAGCCTGCAGAGGCCTGTGCCGCACCCATGTGGCACCTGCTTGCTCCTGCCTTTCTCCCTCCCCTACAGGGGGTGCTCAAGAGACGGGGAGCCCCCGCAAGCCTCAAGATGCTCCTCTCAGAGTCTGCTTCCCAGGAAGCCCCATCTCAAACAAGCGTACTTTGGCAAGTGTGAGAAACACAGTGGAAAGGGCATAGTTTAGAGAAGTGGGTAAGGTGGGGACAGAGGCAGAACGGCAGCCGCGAGCAGTAGTGATTGGACCGCCGCAGTCTCAAGTGCTTTGTATTTGTTTTCTCCCTTAATCTTTACAATAGACCTACTGCTATCCTGACTTACAAGGAGAAATGAAGCAACTCAGCCAGGGTCACATGGCTCCGATGCTGCAGGGCTAGGACCCAAACACATATGCCACCTGGTCACCCCACCACCCGTGGCCTCTCAGGGTCAAGTTGTGGCTCCTGGACTTGCTAGATAAATGAACCTCCTGGGAGAGCACCCAGCTGAACCTCGAGTTCCTGCTCTACGAGAAGGCGCTGTAGCACTTACTTTGCAGGTCACTCTGAGACTGAGCTGAGGATCTGTCCGGCAGGTGCTTGGGGCTGGCAGGAGGCCTAGGATGGTGCCTCCATGGTGGTCATTCAGTAAACCCTTCTCAGGGGATTCGAGGAGGAAGAGGCTTCTCCCATGGGAAGTCCTGAACTGGCCGACATTCAGAGCAGATGAGAGGAAAAGTGGCTGAGGAAATGAGGGGCGTGGGCTTCAGAGCACGCATGTGTGTGGAACAAGTTTGAACAAAGGGAGAAGTAAATTGCACCTGTGCTCCCATCTGCAGCTGCTGGAAAGGCAGGAACTCCGAATGCTCAGGAACTGAAGGCGTAGCTGAGAACGCGGGCTTCCAGGACAATGGCATGGGTGACACAGGTGTTAGGCTGGGATCTGGGCACTGTGGCCACTGAACGCATACATAGTCCTCAGCTAGAACAGCCAGACTTGACTGTGCGATGTATCTGGCCCTTACCAGAAATGTGCGACCCTCAGCCATACCCACATGACCTAGGGAAAGTCAGCCTTCTCCGACCTCGGCTGCGTGTAGCAAGGGGAGCCAGGACTCCAGCCTTTGAGGACTCTGCTGGCCCGAACCGTACTGCCTGCCTGAGACTCTGGCCTTCCCTTCATGTGGGGAGAACCGCTAGCTCTCTGCGCCTGTGGAGGGAAACCACAAACCACAAGGCCAGCATTAGAAGCATTTTCTGCCCTAACCTCTTCCCAGCAATCTTTTCTAGAACATTTAGGTCTGGGTGATTCTGAGTTCACTTCTCTAATTTCACACCCAGCCAGTCATGGTTTTTCTGTCTCCCCAGCCTCTGTCGACTCCTTCAAATCAGACATGGGGATGTCTGTCTTAGAACACCTTCAGGGACAAGGACTTCATTCTTGTTCCTTTCTCAAATTTTTTTAAAACTAAATGCTAGGGAAAACATTTCCGTCTGTAGTAGCAGAATGCCCTCCGCAGGTCGCAGACCTTTCGTCCTCCTCACCAATCTGCACTCCTTCTGCCTCTCGCCACCTCTCCCTTCCCCTCCCCTCCCTTTCCCGTCCCACTCACAGAACCGTATCAGCGTATCAGCCTCTGCACGCGGTGGCTGGTTTCCCACAGGCTGTTTGTATGGCAGGCTCCCTGGAGATTCCCTCTGCTTGGCTATTTTGTCCAAGTCGATGCTCTGTCCCCCCCACCCCATCCCCCTTAAGTCGAATAATAATTCTTACTCTTCTTGATTGCTGTGAGGCTGAGGTAAAATAATGCACAGAAAGAGCCCAACAATGTCTTATCCAAAGGACATATTCCAAAAAAGCGCTCAGAAGACTGCGTCTAGCACCATCCATCACGCGCTGCACACTCTGATCGCTGTTTGACCGTGGAGGGCGGGCGATGTCCTAAGGGCTGGATCAGTCCCTTTCCCCACCAGAGCTCTTCGGCAGGAAGCTGACCTGTGTCTGTGAACCTTCCCTCTGCTTGCCCCCTGCGGGAGCAAGCTGACAACTGCCCAGAGGAGATTCTCATTGCAGGCCACCCCCCGAGGCTCTCCTTGCTCTTCCTCCCTGAGATAACAGCGCCTGTCTGCACAGCCCGTTTCAGCAGAGCTGTGGGAACTGTCGCATCGTGACTGTCCCTGGCCTCACAGCCAAGGTCAGGCAGGGCTGGTGGAATGGGTGTTACAGAAAATGCAAGTCGGAAGCGTACACTGCCTGTCGTCCTCCTCAGCCCCAGCGCTTCACCCCGGCCAGGCACTACTCCGAGTCCTGCTCCCCACGCTTGCTGGGAGCAGGGCTAACACCACTCGCCCTACTTTGCAGTGCAGGGAATGGAAGTTGTGCGCCAGCTAGGAATGTTGCAGAGAAGCTCTGGGGACGAGACCCTCGTGTTCCTGCCCCGAGGATGAGCAAATGCGTGTATGCGTCCTCGTGCAGCAGCCGTGCGGACCCTGATTCATTGTAATTGCAAGACCAGATCTGTTACTCCTGTGAAGTCCCAGTTAGCCTCCCTGCAGCAGGGAGGGCTGTCCGCTCGGCAGTGCCTCGTTATGGCTTGGAGCTCTTACGTTTCAAGAATGGTGATCCAGGCAGTCGGCCAGGGAGCCAGATTAGCTTGGCTGAAGGAACATTTCCACCTTGTGGCTTTGGGCAGCTCACTGGCTGGGCCTGTGTTTCAGCGTCTGGAAAACAGAGATAACAATGCCTATCCTAGAGAGCAGCTGTCCTGGATAAGGATGGAACAGGCCACCACCAGCCAAGGGTGTGACCCTGCACAGGCAGTGACAATTACACCACCCCCGTGGCCTCGAGCAAACTTCCCAATTTAAAATAATCATCTTTGCCCTGAAGAAATGCTCTAAAAACTTCATGGAGCTAGGGAGGTGTTGGTTATCACTAGTACCTATTAGAAGGCACAGTGCAGCGGGGAAGGCATGAGGCCACAGCTGCTATCTAGTGGCACTTGGTGTCCCCCACTGACCCATTGAGTCCCCGATTCAGTCACCCAGTGTTGGGCCAAGCCTTCCCAGGTGGTGGTGGTGGTGACACAACAAAGGTGACCCAGACAGAGCCCCAAGGAGCTCTGACACTGGCTACTGTGGGGAGTGGAGGAGCACGGAAAGAACTAGGAGCTGTCTGAACTGAAGAGCCCGCCCCACTCTGTCACTGTCCCTCAGCCTGCTTCTGTCCAGCAAGAAATGATATGGAATTTCACTAAACAAAGTAATAGGAATTCAACCATGATTGTTATATCGCATAATGTTGTCTTCACATTAATCGTTTAGATTACCAGATATAAGCATGTAACGTTGGTTTTTTAAAAAAGTTATTAGAAATTAAAAAGCAAAAGAAAAAAAAATAAGCATTAACTGCTTATTTCAATAGACCAGCAAAAATCAGCAGCACACTTCTCCAAGCCGTCCTATGCATGCACATAAGTACATCTTTTTTCCTCCCTTCTTTCTTTCCTTTGTCCTCTTCCTCTTCCCAGTTGTTCCTTCTCTTTGAATGGATTCTTTCCATTGCAGGGTCTCCTGTATCTTTCAGATTTTATTTACTATTTTAGATTCTTATACTAGTAAGATGACATGATATTTGTTCGTATAGGTCTGATTTACTTTACTTATTTATATGGTCTCTACTTGCATCCATTTACCTATAAAAGTCTCAAATTTATCTTTTTTGTAGCTAATGCTCCATTGTGTAAAAATATCATATTTGGGGACAACCCGATTGGGCATCCCTCCTGTTCCTCTCTCGGACAGGAGCTTTCTTTCCCCCAATAAATCTATTCTGGTCAAAAAATAAAAATAAAAATATCACATAATTTAATCCAGTCCTCAGTTGATGAGCATTTGAGTTGTTTCCAAGATTTAGCTGTGACAATTTGTGCTGCTATAAACACGGGTACACATATATCTCTGTGGTATGATGTTTTCAGTTCTTCTGAAAAAATACCAAGGAATGGAATAGCTGATTTTAATGGAACCTCTAATCCTAGCTTTTTAAGGAATCTGCACACTGATTTCCACAGTGGTTGTACCAATCTGCACTCCTACCAATAGTGGAGAAGGGTTCCTTTTTCCCCACAGTCCCTCCAGCGTTTGTTATTGGTTGACTTCTTGATAATAGCCATTCTTTCTAGGGTGAGATGAAATCTCAGTGCTGTTTTAATTTGCATTTCTCAAATGAACAAGAATGTTAAACATTGTTTTCATTTATTTATTTGCCATTTGTATTTCTTTAAGAAGTGTATATTCAACTCAGATGCCCATTTTTGGATTAAGTCTTTGAATTTGGGGTCCTGATTTTTAAAATTCTTTATATGCTCCAGATAGAAGTTCTTTTTCTGAAGGATAGTTAGCTAAACTTTTTCCCAATTTTAAGTTTTGTTTTTACTCTTTTGGTGATTTTTTGACATGCAGAAACTTTTTTAAAAAATGAGATTTCAGTTGTTGATTCTTTGAAGTATTTCCCATGCAATTTGGCTTTTGTTCATTAACTCCCTACCTACCCCATGTCTTCAAGATTTCTACCTACTTTCTCTTCCAGTAGATTTAGTATTTGTTTTAATATTTAAATCTTTGATCCATTTTGACTTTAGTTTAGTGCATGGTGATAGGCATGGGTCAAATTTTAGCCTTCAGCATGTGGAACGACAGTTTTTCCAGCACCATTTGTTAAAGAGGCTATCTTTCTTCCACTGTGATAGCTCATGAATGCTTCCCTGGCAGGTTTGCTTCAGGAGCTCCTGCTGTCTTTGAGAGAATCACTTCCCACACCTCACCCTTCCTCTGCTGTTACTGGTATATGTGTGTGGTGCCTAATGAGTGCATTCCCTGTGGTGAGCGGCGCATGTACAGATTGCATTTAACCCCTTTTACTTCCCTTGTCTTAAGCCCTCCCATCCCCGTCCCATCTCCAAAAAGTCTACCTTTCTGTTTTCTATATTCTGTCTTTTATTCTGGTTTTTAAACTATTTATACTTTGAGTTTCTCAAGGAGAAACCATGAGATAGTAAACTTGTGTGTCTATGTCTTTTCTCTGTTTGGTCCCAAATTTCACCAATTGTTCTACAGATAACTTATCCCTCCTCTGAGGAAGGCATTGGTCCCTCCATCAGTGCCTGCCATCAAGAGCCCCAATCAAGTGTCAGGAGGCCCTCTGAGCACCTCTGCTTCCTGGTGCATGGCACTGGACTGAACCACCTGGGCTTGCTGAGTCCCAGCTTCCTGCTATGGAGTCTAAGCATTGCTCATAATGGCCTCTGGGGTGACATATGAACCTGCAATTCCAATGCTCTGGGATGCTACTCTTTGTAATAACTCAATGCCCCGACCCGCAGGGCTTCAACAGGTGCAGACCACCTAGGGAGGGGAATGAAGGGACAGGAGACACGAAGGAAGGCAGCAAGACAAGAGTCTGATCAAGCTGAGAAACTTTATTTTTTGGATAGGGCTTATATCCCACAGGGCAGGATGTGGGGGGCGGGGGGGGGGGGGGGG
>PVKN010026631.1:0-13762 GCA_004027915.1 Capromys pilorides | reverse complement strand
TTTCAAATTTCTTTAAAAGGAAGAAGGATATAAACTTTACTATATTGCAATAATTTCAAAATAAATACTAGTTAGTAAAGTACCACAGCTCATACTAGGGTAAAATAAACAGAGGAACAACAACCTATTAGGAGGATAATCTTGGGCACAATTAATAAGTTCATTTTATGCACGCTTGTACAGGGCAGGACTGCGTCCTCATCTTATTCAGCTCTATCATTTCCCTTGAGAAGACTAAACTTTTAACTAGTCTAAAGTTTCCTTATTCTGTTTTAAAGAATGAATCTTAAACTTTGGCACTTAAAACTATCCTGAGTCTCAGTCGCTGTTCTTCACGGAGCAGCGAAGTCTCCCAAACACTCCATACCCCTCAGTACAGGTCCGCAGGGGAGTAGTGACACATGAAGCCAAGCATCCCTCAGCATGCTTGGAAAGACACCTAGGATGAAGGAGCAGCGCAGATCTCGCATCATCTCCAGCTTAAAGATGGAGAGACGAGGGCAAACAGCAACCCAGGCCTAGCAGAACAAATAATTCTCAGTGTCCAAATGGATCAGTGAGCCCTTCGGATGGGGAGTACAGCGCACAGCATATCAGCTCACTCACCCACTGCGGCCGGTCCCCACCAAGTGGGCAGATGTAGACCTTGTGCTGGACACAGGCAAGCCTCTACCCTAAGACTTGTTTAATAAACATCTCTAACCAAAGGTATTGTTTCCCGGATGTTCCTGATGTCTGAAGACTATCTTAAGCCTCTTGATTAAACAGGAAGGCAGACGTGGAAACATACAGAACTAAATAAAGGAGGTAACAAATTCCCTCCCTCAGCATATCCAAACAACATGGAAATCTTTCATTGTGTTTACTTTGTCTGTTGTCAAATTTTAATCTTTATCTAACTAGTCTAGAAAAGATAAGACACATTTTGCTCTCTGATCCTCAGAAAGTAAAAACAGCACTCAAATTGTTAAAATTAATGTTACTTAAGTGTTATATAATTCCATATATTCTACAATATAGAAATAATCTTTAGACTACCGTATAATCATGTCTCAGTACTTTCACAGCTGGAAGGAGTCAAGAGAGTTAAAGTGTGGACAGTCATAGCTGAAAGCAATATTTTTCTTGCCCAAGGAACTTTATCCTGTGTAAAAATATATTTTGAGAAACCTTCAAAGTGCGTGCTTTCACCAAATGACTTTGCATGAGAAGAAAATTACACTCCTTTGTGCTGTAGCATTTACAACAGATTCCCTTGCTTACTCCCCTTTGCGTGACCTGTCGCCCACCTCCCATCTCGAGGAGGACAGTCAGGAGTCTCCGGCTCTATGGGGTTTGTCCCACAGTTACCAGTGACAAGTCAGTGACTCACTCTTGTTTCTGAGATGGTACCTACCCAGCTCAGAGCCTGAACGAATCCTCAAACTTTCCATAGAAAAGGAAAATAATATTTTAAAGTATGTGGGAAACTGCTCTGCTAGTATGGGTTCTGAAGACCGACCTCAAACTCCCCATGAGGAATATAGTCATTACGTACTGCAAACATGTGCTAATAAAAACTGAAAAGAAAACAATCCTAACAGCCCTGATTCAGAGCTGCATGGGGCAGAGAGGGAGAGGCAAAGGGAGAGGAGGGGAAGGAGGAGGGGATAGGGAGGTATACAGGAAGGAGAGAGACAGACAGAGAGACAGAGAGACAGAGACAGAGACACAGACAGACAGACAGACAGACAGACAGACAGACAGAGAAAAACAAACCTCAAAGAAAAGCCTCACTCATGCTAAACAAGTCACGGGGACCCTCTGATAAGATCCCACACTTAGGCCAGTAAGCTGAGTTCTTCACTGAGAGGTGAGGATTCATGGTGTCATTCTCTTGCCTGTGTCTGTTCAAGGCAACCAGTACTGTAAAAGAACTGTAACAGGCATGAGTGTGTTGTGCCTGGCCTCGTCAGCTGTCCCCCCTCACCCTCTCCATCTGCTCAGGACCCTGCAGGGCTGGACACCAGGCCTCCGTGATTGCCAGCTACTGCCAAAGACAGAGACAGTGTGAGATGGGAAGGAGGGAGGGAGGCGGCCTAGGTTAGGGCGCTGATTTCCTCTGCTCTTTCCTCCCGGAGGTGATGTGGGTGGCCTTGGTTCCCCTCCTCCTTCTCCCTCCCTGGTTTTTCCCCGAGGAGTGTTCTTGCCTCAGTCAGCGGCACTGCCTGGCCTCCTGTCAACTTCTGTGAATTCTGTCCTCGCACTAGGGTCGTAGACCACTTCGATTAGATCACCTCCTTCCTGTAGTACTCAACAGCAGGCTGTCCAAGCTGCATCTCACAGGCCATGTATAGCACTGGACTTTTAACACTATTATGTGACTTTTTTTTTCTTTTTTGAGACAGGGTCTGGCCTTGAACTCACAGAAACCTTCCTAGTGCTGTCTCCTACATGCTAGGATTGCAGGCATGCAGCACTATGCCCAGTATATTACGTGATTTTTAGTAATATTTTCCATGATTAAAGCACACAGCACTCTGTCAAGGTTTGCAGAGTTGTTAATGGGAATAATACTAACAGTGGGATTCTGTATAACACAGGGCATGGTGACAACTCCAACTTCTGTGCCACCACATACTCAATTCAGGGAATACTTGCATGTAGTGGATATTATGTGTACTTGTGAACTTGGCTAAGTACAGCGATTATTGATAATTACATCCCAACCTACTTAAACTTGTGCATCTATGAAGATGGGCATTTATGATTATTAATCATGATAGTTCTTATCTATTAAGCTTGGTCTTATTGCATTAGTTGACAAAATAATTTAATATGTTAAGACATAAAACACAAAGGAAATTTTGGTCTTTATATACATTAAGTACATTATGTATTTTTTTAAATTTTTAAAATCTCTTATTTATTTGGTACAGGGTCTCACTACACAGCTCAGACTCATAGTGATCCTCCTGTTTCAGCTTCCCCACTGCTGGGATTACAGGCATGAGCCACCATGCCTGGTTTTGGTGGGTGGCACAGAGCACCTGGTATTCTAGGGCCAGCATGGCACACAGTACTGGGGATCAAACTTGGGACCTTGCACTTGCCAGGTAGGCACTTAGACTGCTGAGTTGTCTCCCCAGCCTAACTATATTATACATTTTATATATAGCCCAGCATGATTCCTCTCATTGTATGTAGTCCAAGCAAGCCAGTGCTCTACGGACTATATTATAATACAACAAAAACTATCATTTGAGAAATTGTTATTGATTTTCCTAAATCTATTAGAATACCTAGGACACATAACGTTTTCTGGCTATAACAACTCTCAGAGAAGTAAAGAACAAACCGTATTCCCAGGGGCATGGTCCAGTATCACAACTCCTTCAATGCCTCCAGTGTTCCTGAATGCATATTAAAACACCAACAAATTTCCCTGTACATAGTAAGTGATGCAGTGAGCCAGTGATGTGCCCGTGGCTGTAGAAGTTGCAGGAAATAAAGACTGTTGGGCGTCAACAGAGCCAGGCGCAACGCCAGGCTTCCTCACCAATGTCTTTCAGTGAATGAGATGTTATGAAAATATATGATAAACTTTTAAATTAAAATAATATTATTATGAAAGATGCATTGCCATCAATGTCCCTCAAAATACTCCTCCTCCCCTGAGTACACTTACCCCACCATGCTTGCCAGCTTCTCATGCGATTATCTATATTCTCTTGTGCAACTGTCTGTTTCCACTGCTGTGGCTGCCTAAATGCTCTGAATGGATTTAAAACTTTTACCTTCCCTTAGCTATGGGGAAGAGCCAGGAGTCACACAGTGTTCCCATCTCATGGGCAAGGTGGATGAGGACATACTGCAATGTCTTTACAGACATATATTTATATATATTAAATGCAGTTAGTACAGGTAGTACAGGGTCTCACTACATGGCTCAGACTTGTAGTGGTCCTCCTGTTTCCAGCCTCCCAAATGTTGAGATTACAGGCACACGCCACCACTACCTGTCTCAGTCACTGTCTGGGTCCCTGCATTTGCCTAAGCAGTTGCTTTAATCTGCTGAGCTATCTGGCCAGCCCTACTTAGCATATTTTTTATCCTACCTCATAAGACACTCGTGAAAGAGGTCTTTCAGAAAATGGCAAGATTAACAGGGTAAGCGTGTTCAAAGTGAGGGGAAGTGATATAAGGAGAATGAAGGGCAAAATTCCTTTCACTGTAGTAGACATTTAAAAATTTAAACATTAACCATATGATTTGACCATATTGTGTATTTCAGGATCAGTTCCAGCTCTGTCTGTCTTCCTGGTTTTGTGTTTCGTGCAAAGTACTTCACATGAGTTTAAGTTTTAATTCTAAGGATTGGCCAGGTTTGAAATGAGACTCTGCAGAGAAGGAAGGAGATTTTTTTTTTCTGATGCCTGTGAGGAACACAAGGGTTAATGAAATGCCAGCGTGGGCCAGAGGTTCCTGCAGCCTGCTGTTAGGCCTTTTCCCAGGTGCACTGGCCCATCTTCCACAGAGGAATTTCCAGGGGACACAAGTAGCCACAGGGGTGTTGCCCTTACAAAAGCCCTGTGGTCTGCCACTTGATGGAACTGCTGTAATGGCAGGCAATCCTCAGACCCTGGGGACGTGAGCCAGACGTAGTTCCTGAATAGACAACCTGTGGGGCTCAGGACATGCTCTTCCCTGTTCTGTCAGTAGCCTCATCTCCCTGCAGCCTCTGTACCCATAGCTCTTCCAACTTGCACCTGCCAATCAGAACAGGAGCATGCCTGGGCAAGGTCAGAAGAAATCCTGCACTTGTGGACTCAGGCTCTGTTTTAGTCCCTGGGAAGTAGGCAGGTGGAGACTCCTCTGACACGGTGCTGTCGAAGCATTCTCTCTTCACAGCCACATTGACCGCTGGATTGGGATCCTGTAGGGCAAGGACTCTTACGTCTGTATGCCTAAAGCTCGGTGCAGCAGCGTGTAGTACACGCACAATGAATATTTAACAACTGTGTTTGGTAGTTAGTCTGAGTCAGCTAGTTGAACGTCGTGGAGATTGAAACCTGATCGCATCGTGTTGAAGCTAAATGATGCTTAGATGGTACAGAAAAAGCAAGCAAGTTCAGGCTGTTCTTTTTTTAAAAATGTGGTTGAGAACAATTTAGCACCTGTACTATGGCATTCAATACACCTTATTAAATATTTCTGTCTTAGTCACACTTCTGAGTTTGTTGGGAGCACAGCCAGTGTCCTTCTGGCTTCCTGACCTTTGGAGCACTCACCCAGCCTCTGGCTTGTAATATCCAGGACTTTTTAATGCACTCAATCTTATTGAATCATTCCCAAAAATTTCCAGTCCTCCTTTCTGCTAGTCTTCCTGTGGAAACCAACAATAATTAATCCCTTCTTTACACTCCCCACTCTTACCCTCTCTGACTCAACTATCCTGGGTTTTCCCCCACTTCCCTGAGGTTTTTTTCTTTTTCTTTCTTTCTTCCTTTTTTTTTTTTTTTTCCGGAACCCAGGATTGAACTCAGGTCCTTGTGCTTGCCAAGCAAGCGCTTATTCTACTGAGCTATCTCCCCAGCCCCATCTCTGAGTTTTCTTGTCTGCAGCAGCCATGAGGCATAGCTCTGACACTCTGACACCCAGCTCCCAGTCCTCTCCTTTTCCTCTTTAATTCCCTTCTGCCAAAAAGATATCTGATTAAATTATGTCCTTGTGGGGGATGGTCACGAGTAATCCCCTCGAGCCTGGGCACCTCTCGTGCCAGTTTCATCCCTAATCCTGAGTTCCCACCTGCATGCTAGAAATGCAGTACGCCTCCGGGAAGACCCAGACAATTCACAAGGGCTGGAACAATCTCCTTTGGCTCAGTAGAGAGAGATTATGAATCCACAATGAAAAGTAAAGTTTCAACGGAAAGGCTAAACTTGGGGTGACCTCAGGCTGCCTTCACTGTTTGTAGGGCAGCGTTAGCAAGTCGGCATGTGGTTTGGATGATCTCCACCTCCCTGCCTCATGTTTTCCGGGGACTGAGGATCTGCAACTGCACCTGCTGCCGCTGAGACCCCTTTGGGCCCTACCAGGCGTAGACCTCCAGGCTTGTGTTCTACTCCTCACCAAGCACTGCGGTCATGTACAGCCTGTGGATTCTCACAGCTCTGGGCCTGGGTTTGGCTTCTGGACTTCCCCTGAGATCGGATCTCAGCCTCTCCACACACAAACTTCCCATTACTAACCTCAGCACACAACCAGCCTCTAACCGTCGGGCAACATTAAAGGGCCAGCAGGACCCCAGACTCGATTTCCGAGAAGCTCTGCTCTGCAGGGTGTGACACTGAACACACAGCCATTCTGTAACTCACACACCCATGGCCGCACATCGTCCTGGGACTACTCTACAATTATTTCTTTGTGTCATATTTTTAAATGTGTGTTCTACAAGACAGGTCGCTATATCATGGTTTCCTTTTCTTGCGAAGTAAGGAACTTGTAGCTCGGCACCCAGCTGGACACTCCTTTGTCCATTCTCGGGCCAGCTGGGCTGGTCACATGGCGGACAGCTTGCCCATGTGTGATGCGCCCAAATGCACAGCGCTGCCCTGAGGCACTGAGTTTGCGCTCTTGCGCATTCTCTTTTCCTATGTACAAGTTGGAGCTTAAACGGGCTTGGGACTCAGCCCTGACCATTCAGACCATGGCAAAACCCAGCACAGCGCAAATCAAAGCCATCCACGAGCTATTGTGTAGCAATGAGGGAAAAAGTACAGAAACTGAGAATAAATACTTAGAAAAGCTTACAACAATTTGGCATTGCTGTGAGTCATCAATGAACAATGTCTCAGCATAGCACTGACCAAAACTATTGGTGTTTGATACAAAACAACAACAGCAGGGACTTTGAGATGCAATTCCTTATCGTGTAGCAAGGGTGCAAGATGTAAAGGCCCCTTTGAACCTGACTTGTCCACTGCTGAGCTCTTCACATGAGAGAGAAATAAACTTGTTTTCTTCAGGTCATCAAATTTGCGGCCTCTCTAAGAAGCCTGTAGTTATAGGTGAAAATCAGAAAGAAACAGAGCCTGAGCAAGCGCTGCTTACTCCCTGCAGCTTTGAACAAGGTATTACCAGTGAGAGGTGAATTCAGACAAGAATTGATTGGACTCATAGCAATCTTTCTGTTTTCAGCCTTCCAAGCATAGGGATTAAAGGCTCACCCACCACACCCAGTCCCAGTCGGAGTCATGGCCAGCTCAGAGTGCCCCGGGGCAGGGCTCGCATGGCATACTAGGGATTGAACCCTGATCCCTGTGCCTGCCTAAGCAGGTCCTTTAGTCCACTGAACTGTCTGGCCCTACTCTAAATTCTTAAGCAAAGGTGGAGAGGAATGAACAGGTCCAGAAACCAAGGGTTGGAAGTACCCGAAAAGTTAAGTGCTGCTGCACCCCAGAAGGGCAAGAAGCAGCTCTGCAGCTTGCAGCCTTGAGCCAAAGCCTCCCAGTCAGTGCAGCAGAGGATGAAAGAAGTGAGGCCTGCAGTGAAGATCAGGACAAGAAGCCTTCTGCCCATCCACATCCGGGCTCAAGGCACCTCAGGACAGGTCCCACTAAAAAGAAGGGCAGGGTGGCACAACCACTGGAGCAGGAAGCAGACAAGCGTAAGAGCTTGATCCAGAATGGGATTTGGATATGAGGACTGGCGAGTGGAAGTGACTAGACGCAAGCAGACCGTGAAGTCTGTGAGGAGTTATAGTCAAGGAAGCCTCAGCGTGGCCTGCGAAGGCCACATTCAGCTCTCTAGAGGACAGACGCTTGCTAACACTGACTTCAGGTGCAGCCTCAGAGTGTCAAGAAGAGGAAAGGACTTGCAGGGGACAGAGGGCCAGGGCCTCTGGCAGGCCCAACTCAGAGAGCAAAAGCAGCGTCTAGCCACAAACCGACTCCGCTGCCAGCCCAGGGAGGGCTTCATAACTCCTGCCCAGAGGGCTGCATCACCTGTGGCGCTTGTGACTGCCCCGCGTATCTGCTTCTCCCAGCATGGAAATTTCATCATGTTTTTCTTATTTCTGTTCCTCCACAGTATACCATGGTGTGGGGAGTGATGATTAGAGCAAAGAAAGGAAAGAACATTCTAGTGTGGACCTGGTCAGACGTAGTAGATGCATCGCCTCCGGCAGTGCTCAAAGCCTGTCCCACTGATCTGGTCTATGCAACTACACAGGATTGCCAAAAATATTAAAGCCCAGAATACTTCTCAAAAAGGGTAAATAAACTCTAAATTTGTAAAACTTTAATGAAATATGCAACTGGCATTCTGGAGGTTTTAACTGTGCATGCTGTAACAACTCAATTTAACGAACAATGAGGAAAAAGTAACTCTATCACTACACACACACACACACACACACACACACACACACACACAGTCCAAGAAAAACTTTCTCTTACCTAAGTACAGACTCAGTGCCTTGCGTCTGACCTTCAGATCTGTCACCTTCCCTCTCTCGCCGCTCAGAACATAGCAGTCGACAGCAGTAGGAAGGGCAAGTGGAGGAAGAGAAGAGGAATAGCACTTTGCTAGAAGGACACAGCTCCTGGGTGTGAAGAAGCAGGTGACCGAGTGGCTACAGAGCACGCCCGCGCAGCAAGCAGTGCGCTCAGTGGGGAGAACCAGAACGCTTTGCCGCCGGTGTCAGTTACAAGGCAAGCACACCCGCCCTGGCCACTGCTATTCAGCCCTCAGCCACAGAAATTAGGCAAGGGAAAGAAAGAGAAGGTACACAGCTTGGAAAGGAAGTGGTCAATGTATGACTGTTTGCAGATAGCATGATCTTACCTGTGAAAAATGCCAAGGACTTGGGAAAGATACTTCTGGGAACTAATAAAGTAACTTGGTGAAGGTGCAAAACACAAAAGGAACTTATAAGTGGAGGGCATTTCTACACACTAACAGTAAACAATCCAAACCAGAGACCAAGAATTAAGATTAAATTCACAATAACATCGCAAAGAATAAAACACAAAAAAGAAACTTAACCTAGGAGATAAAAGACTTTTATTCTGCAAAATACAAAAAAATTGATGAAAAAGATTACAGAAGACACAAATTAATGGAAAGCCATCTCATATTTATGGACCAACAAGCTTACTATTTTTAAACCGTTCCATCCTACCTAAAGTGATCTACAGATTTAATGCAGTCCTTATAAAAATCCCAATGGCCAGTTTTAAAGAAATAGGAGAAAAAAATCCTAAAATTCATATGGAGCCATATTAGGCCTGAATAGCCAAAATAATCTTGAGTAATAACAAAACTAGAGACCTTACACTTCCTAGTTTTAAACTGTGTTATGAAGCTACAATAATTAAAAGCATGGTACTGGTATAAATACAGATATACGGACCAGTGCAAGAGAATAGAGAACCCGGAAATAAATGCATCAACTGGATCTTCTACAACAGTGCCAGGAGTGCAAATGGGGAATTGGTGGTCTCTCCAGCCAACGGTTCTGGAAAGACTGGACAAGCAATCGCAGAGGTGCCCGGCCTCTGGAGCTCGCAATACATTTGAAGCCTTCTTTACCAGCAAGTTAGCTAGTCTCTTGAGCCTTAATATCCTCTTCTGCAAAGTGGAGGCAATAATGCCCTTTTCCAGTAGTAAATTTAAATAAAATGGCCTCTAACACCTACTGCTAATTTGATCACAAATTAGTATCAGTAGGACTTGGATAAAGTCATTTAACCTATTTTTAGCCTCAGTTTATATCTTGTCAATAAAGGTCTAATTTAGGTTGTTGGGGTGAAGAGTGACACAGCAAAGGTGAAGGCCTCGTGACTTCTGGGTGCAGAGGATTTGGAATATACTCTGAGCTCCAGCGGAAGCTTGTTCCCAAGAGGTAGGGAAAGAGCCCCAAACAGAGGCCAGAGAGGAATCATCTCCCTCAGGCAGGGCGGGTCCTCAGAATAACAACCCCGAAACCAAGGCTCTGGCTACTCTCTGCTTAGTCACTAGTGGTATTTCCTTACTTCATGGTTAACGTTCAGTCCCAGATTAAAAAATATAATTTGTGAAGGAGTCAGCCAGCTGGGCTGAAAACTGACGTGTAACACACTGCCTGTAGCTTTCTCCAGCTTGGAATGGTTGGATTTATGGTTTTAGGACTTTACAATTGTGCACAAACAACATATATTCAGTAGAAACTGTGCTTGGAAATTTGAGCCTTGAACTTTTCCAAGGCGGCCAGTGTGCAGTAGGGTGCTATTTCGATGCTAGGTTCTGGCAGCAATCAACAAATCCCTTGCAGCCACATGATCATGGGGGAAAACAACTTGGAGTGCAGCTCAGCTAGGAGGTGCAGGAGGTTATGTTACTAAATTGAACCTAAGATATTCTTCACTTAGGATGGATTTATCAAGATGTCAGCCTATGGCAGGTCAAGGAGCATTTGTCCACCATGATGCTTTCCCTGGATCACTCTATGGGGAGCTTAGCGTGGCCCATCAGTGGGGACTGTGAAGAGCTTCAAGAAAGAGAACCAGCCCTTTCCCATCTGGACCCTTGGTTAAAGGGCCAGTGCAGCATCTCCACTTGTAGGAACTGGGAGATGGGTTCAGTCCGACCTGCTCTCCTGCCAGCCCTGGCTCCTTTCACCACACTGGTCACAGGAGCCTCCTTTGGTAGCCAGTTTTCCACTTCCATGAGAAATGAAAGCACACATGTGTTCACCATATTGAAAACAGGGCCTTTTGCAAATTTGCAAACATTTACTGATTCTAGAAGACACATAATCTGAGTGTAGTGCCAATAAAAATATGTCAGTGCACCTTTCTTAGAATTGTGATACAAATTCATAGAAGAAAAGTCCACATAAGCAAATGGAAATATCAAAATAAAACTAAATATATGAAAGAAAACAGCAATGATTAGTCAGTCTACCTGTTCCAGAGAAAGCCCCAAAGTTGGTTTATACCATGCATGATGCAATGTAGCTTTACACTTTTTCTATATCATTTTACTTTTCCACCAGCCAAATAGAGCATACCAATTGAAGAAGTATACAGGTTTCAATGCCCTGACTATAAGAAATTAGAGTGGAAGTAACCTGAGGAATTGCTACCTGGTGGCAATCTTTGGAAATGTCACCTTGCTGGCTTTCCTCTTCATTTCTCTCTATCAGATGTTCCTAGGCCTTGCTTTGCTATGTGCAGGGCTGCTGGCACACAATGGAGAACTTCTACTGTCCTGGTAGAATGGATTCTTCCAAATCACTGGTTCTTCTCATCCTTGTCCAGTTAATAGTTGCTTCATGTCCATGATAAGGAAGACAAAGCAATGTCCAGCTGTCTATATGCAATGCCTTTAGTAAGACATTCTCTGGGAAGCCTCTCCTCTTCCCAGAGACATCTGGCGTATGTAGAGATATTTATGATTATCACAGCTGAGGTTGCTATTTGCATCTACAAAGGAGAAGCCAGGGATGGTGCCGGACATGTAGAGGCAGCCCTCCACACAAAGAATTACACATGCAGTCTAAGATGTTAGAAGTGCCAAGATTTTAGAATTCTTCCCTACTGGGTGAGTTAGAAAGGTACACTATAAAGATATGTGTGGTAGGAGCTAAAATAGAGAGAAAGAGGAAGCATTATTACATTGATGACATTTAAAAGGATGAATAATATTCATGTATGGCAAAAACGTGGTTAAAAAAAGAACTTCCATAACACGTTGCAGAGAATGCAAACTGATACCTTTGGCAGGGCCATTTGGCAGTGTATACCCAAAGACATAAATGTGCATGCCATTCTTGCCTTGGCTTTCCTTCTATTTCCATCTTCCTTTCTCGTCCCTTCCCTTTTCTTTACTTCCCTCCCAGAACGGTGTGGTCACCCTGTGGCTAAGGACACATTAGGGTGACAGGGAGTGTGGGCAGGTGTGCACAAGCATGCATTGTGGCTTGGAGTCACACATAGGAGAGGCGCCAGAGGCTGAGGACGAAGCTACCCAGAGACACAGGCCAGCAGGCCTGGCAGCCCGGACCTTGGAGAAGAAGGGGAAGCAAGAGGTGGGCAGCAGGGACAGGATGCGTTGTGCTCAGGAGATTGCTTCTGCAGAGAATGAGAGACACAATCTAACTGCTAAACAAGTTAGGTACGAATATAACAAGGGGAAAGAACAGAAAGGCCTCTGAGTGCTGGACTGAAATTGGAGTTAGATGAACATAGAATTGTATACTTTATGACCTACTACAGAAAAATATATAAATTGGGCACAGGTCTGGATGTATGTGTACAATTGCCTATTCTGTCCTCTGAGAGATCTAGAAGCAAGGATACCACAGAACCAATGAGTTCATCAGCCCTCTATATCTTGGTAGCTACATAACATTTTCATGTTGCAGATTGGTTATTCATTCTCCATAAGTGCAACTTTGTACCCTTTGATCTACATCTTTCCATTTCTCCTGGCCACCTTCCCTGTAGTGCAAAACATGAGGATAATTGTTAATAATCTTATACTGTATACTAGTATTTTGCCAAGACAATAGATTTTAGGTATTCTTACCATGAACACAGAAAGATAACTAATTATAGAAGATAATGCTGTATGTTAATTCATTTGACTATATTAATCATTTCCCTATACACAGGTACATAAAGGTGAGTAGATCCACACAGCATGTTGTACCCATGAAGTATATACAATTCAAAAAGTAAAAAAAGAATACCTCTCTTCTAAAAGGAAGAAGAAATTAGATCAGTAAACAGCCAAGATCAGCCTACAACATTTTGTGATGCAGAAAATAAAGAAATGCTTAATAGACAACAGGCCCTGTGTCAAAGGACGCAGAAGCCAACTTCACAAAATTTCCACTGGCCCCGATGAGGACAATTTAAATAATGATGGTAAAAGACTTCAATGTGATGCATACAAACAGAATCCATAAGTGTGTCCTCATATAAATGGATAAAAATATGAGAGGTTGAGTTCTTTCATATAAGGAAACGTCAGGCAGTATATACTATATGTGAAACTAAAGAGCCATGCTCTAGCAGCCCTTCCAATTGAGCTGATTAGGACCTACCCAAATCACTTGAGTAAGTCCGTGGGTGTAGATTTAATGAGGAGCCATTGCTGTAACCTTACAATACTTCCCCACAAACACCAATAAATTCTAAAGGAAAAATAGTCGATTTAAGATGGAATGATCCAGTGGAACAAATGTAATGAGGTGATCAAGGTTAACATTGCAGTGGGGGACGACTTGGCATCAGACACCTTCTGCTGTGAAGAGCAGAGTCTCGTTCCTGTGGTATTCCTGCTACCACTGTAAAATCTGAGTCCAATGCTAAGGAAACACCTGACAGATCCTGGCAAAGTGTCTTTCCACAGGATGTCATTCCATACAGTCTGTACTCTGCAAGGATCTTAGGGTTAGGGAAAGTTTGAGGAAATGCTCCAGAAGAGACATGACAAGCGGGCACCACACCACTGTAGATCGCATCAGGAAGACACATTTGGGGGACACAGTGAACCATGAATGGATTCTCTGGAGTGAGTGGCATTTTTAGACCTATGTTCATTTCCATATTTAGTGGCTTACATGCTGTTATAGAGACTGAAAATTGACCTGCTTTAAAATAGTTGCTGGACTATAAGGAATAATAGACTGGAAGACTTCATATATAAATGGATGTATCTTGAACATATACTCATTAGTGAAATAAACCAGACCTACATATGCCAATATCGTATAGTCTCCCTAGTATAAGGA
>PVKN010026630.1:0-13761 GCA_004027915.1 Capromys pilorides | reverse complement strand
TGTTCTTTGTCATGGAAGTATTTGACTTCTCCATTATACTTGAAAGAGAGTGTTTCAGGGTATAGCAGTCTGGGTTGGAACTTGTTTTCTTATAAGACTTGTAGTACTTTGCTCCATACTCTTCTTGAATTGATGGTTTGAGAAGAGAAACCTGCCATTATTCTGATGGGTTTTCCTTTAAATGTGATCTGTTTCTTTTCTCTAGTGGCTTTTAGTATACTGTTCCTATGCTGAATTTCTGGCATCTTGATTATTATATATCTGGGTGTGGTTTTAGTTGGGTTGATGTTAATGTTATTTGGAGTTCTATATGCTTTGGTTACTTGAATGTCACATTGTTTTCCCCTATTTGGGAAGTTTTCTGCTATTACTTCTTCCCATATTCCTTTTATATCATTTGTATTGACTCCTTTCTCATTGATGCCTATTAGTCTTATGTTGTTCATCTTTGCATTGCCTTGCAGATGTTGAAATATTTTTTCTTGCATCCTAGTTGTTTTTAAGAGATCTTTTCTTACCTTTTCACCTTTTCACTTTCCTTTTCATTCTTAACTGCAATGGTGTCTTCAAGGTCTGAAAGTCTATTTTCACTTTCATTGAAATGGTTTTGCCATCTTGTGATTGAGGTTTTAATTTCCTATACTGCACTTTGAATCTGTTTCATACATTCTATTACTTTCCTATATTGCTCATTTAGGGATTCCATCATTTTTCTATTCTCCTCTATTTTTTATCAGTGCCTTCTTTAGAAGCACTTAATACATCTTTTGTTATAGGTAGTATTCTTTTTTACTTCAGAAATTGTTTCTGATGTGATTTCCTGTATACCATTCTGAAGTTGTTTCTCACTTCAGATGCTATTATTTCAGAGATTTCAGGCGTGCACTTTCCGATTTCTTCTATGCTATTGTCTCCTATGCTTGTCCTGGGTGGGCTTGGGGGCTGAGAGCGCATTTTTCTCCTTCTCTTTGTCATTTTGTATAGTCCTGCGTTCTTACCTTTCTTGTAGAGCTTTGGTGGAGTTCTTACCTTAGCTCCAGATCTGGATCTACCAAGTTCAAACTCATCCAGGTGGGTGTGGCTTGGGTCTGGCTGCTGTGCTCCACTTGTTCCTGCTGCAGTCCTTGGAGATGAACCTGCTGTGCCACTCCGGCAAGATGTTCTACTCCTGGATCAGCTGGGTGGGTCTTGCCTCTATCCTCTCTGCAGGGAGTTCTGCCATAGTTTTTCACTCCGGGCCTTTCTGATGGATGAAGTTCCACTTACATGCCAGGCCTGTTTTCTGGACTGAACCCCAGCTGCTGTGCTCCGCCTAAGCAGGTGCTTTAGTCCGCTGAGCTATCACGCCAGTCTGCTGACTTTTATAGGTGACAATTATTGCTTAACAGCGGGATTGAGGGTGCCTCTCTAGAGTAATTTTGCATCTTCTTACCCCACATACCCTTAGGATATTTACTCTATGGGGTTCAATTCTTATGTAAAAATTTTCCATCAAGATATCTAGGCTCCCTGAGAGCCTATAATTTTGAAATGCAAGCTTAAAATTTAGATGCTCAAATTTTTTCTTTTATTTTAGCTGCTACTTTCATCTTTGTTCTTTCTTTTCTATGCTAATGGGAAGGTATTTATTTATCTTATGGAAAAAAACAAAATTTTAAAACTAAATAATGAGAATGACAAAAGTTAATACACTGTGCATTGTGTCAAAGTTATATAAGATATGGGCATAAAACTCCAAATGATGTTGGCACAAACTTTGCTTTTCAATGAAGCAAGAGAAACTAGTAGTAAAATTGTCTTCCATTTTTTCCTTTTTCATTGCTTCTTTTCCCATTTCCCCACCCTCATTCCTCTTTCCTTTTGAACAATTTCTTCCCACTTCACAATATTTTTTCACATTTTAGACTTTATTTACTCTTTCAGTTTCTTGCACCAGGGTGACAATATTATTTTTAATCATGTGTGTCTAATTTTTTTCACTTGTAAGTTTGGTCTCCTCACATCCATTTACCTAAAATTCTATCATTTATTCTTCTTTATGACTGAGTAGTACTCCATTGTATTAAAAAAAAAAAACCTCTTTTATTGACTCAGTTACTTTTCTCTTGTGGCTGAGCAAAAAATATCTGAAACCTAACATTAAGGAAGGAACGGTTTATATAGCTCATAGTTTGTGGAAGTTTCAGTCAAAAATTTGGCTCCAAGACATAGTGGCAGATGGCAGAGAGCAGCAGTTCATGGCAATGGGAAACAGCACAGGTAGCAAAAGCAAAAAGTAAGGAGTGGAAGTAAAGAGGAAGTCTCTCCCCCTTCCTTATGTTGTATTCAGGCTCTCCTCCCTAGAGTGGGTGTAGCACTCACACCCACAATTGCAACAGCACTCACACCCATACTCTCAACATCAGATCATGAATTAATCACAAACTTTAAAAGCCCACAGCATGACTGCAAGAGGCTCTGGGGGAACATCTAAGCACAAACCATGGCATTTATCCATTCCTTGTTTATGGCTGAGTTCTCTCCAACAGTTAGTTAATGAAAATTGTGCTGCTATAAACACAAGTGCACATATATTGCTGTGGTATTGTTTTTAATTCCTCTGGAAAGATACCCTGAAGGAACAGCTGGGTCAAATTGGACCTCTCATCCTAGTTTTTGAGGAATCTCCACATTGATTTCCACCACGGTTCCACCAGTGTATGCTCCCACCTGCAGTGCAGAAGGGTTCCTTTTTCCCTCCAGCCCCTCTGGCATTCGTTACTATTGATTTTTTGATGATAGCCATTCTTTACAGGGTGAGATGGAACCCCAGTGTTGTTTTAGTTTGCATCTCTTGAATAACCAATAATGCTGAACATGTTTTTCATATATTTATTTATCATTTTTATTTCTTCATCTGAGTAGTGTGTATTCATCTTAGAAGCCAAATTTTGGGCTGAGTCCTTAAATTTTATAATCCATTTTTTCAAGTCTTTATATATTCTAAATGTAAGTCTCCTAGATAGTTGAAGGAAAACTAGCTATTTTTTCTCCACTCTTTTTTTTTTTTTTTTTTACTAAGGGTTGAACTCAGAACCTTGTACTTCCCAGGTAAGGTATCTGTCTGGCCCTTTTTATTTCAACTTATTGGGTTGTCTCTTCACTCTTTTGGTGATTTAATTTGTTATGCAAAAGCTTTTTCACAAGATGAGATCCCAGTTGTTGATTTTTGTAATATTTTCCATGTAGTCTGGATTGTGTCCATGAGGTACCTGTCTGTACCTGTCTTCAAGATTTCTACATATTTTCTCTTCCAGTAGTTTTAGCATTTCTATTTTAATATTTAGATCTTTGATCAATTTTGACTTTAGCTTAGTGCATGCTGATATGCATGGTCTAATTTTAGTCTTCTACATGCTACTACCAAAATAGCAGACCTGAAGATCAGTGGAACAGATTAGAAGATTCACACAAAACTCCAAACTCATTCAGCCACCTTGTCTTTGAGAAAGGAGCTAAATATGCTCGTTGAAAGAAAGAGAACCTCTGTAAAAAATGGTGCTGGAAAACTGGCTTCCCACCTTCCAAAGATTAAAACTGTGTTTTTTAAAATATCCTTGCTCCAAGAATTTCCCACAGATTTAGTATTTTAGGGTTTCATGTTTATTCAAAGGTCTTAGACTCCAATTTTCTTTCTTTTCCTGAATGCAAATCCTCAAAAGTAATCTTGTGAGCATTTATCTCCGAGTTTGCGGACTACCAAATACTGGACCAAGAATACTTTAAGGTGACTGGAGTAGCTCCTGGACAGTACATGTTTCACTCCACCACAAGAGTGGTCATATTCCTCTTGTATGCTTAGCTAATAAAGAAAGAGCCAATTTAAATATGAATATATTTAAAATACATACTTAAAACAATTATCTAGAATTTAATCGGTGTTAGTAACAGAACTTCATGCTTTTCTCTGTTTTTCATTTCTTAACTCTCTTTATATGGCTGGTATCTCCTTAAAGGTACAAAATGAAGCCATTTTCCTAGTTTTAGAGGCCAACTTTAACACAAAGAGCGAGGTGAAGCTGTGTATGTGTGTGTGTGTGTGTGTGTGTGTGTGTGTGCGCACAGAAATACAAGTGTGACTTCCTACATTAAGACCTGCATCAGGGAAGATGTTCTTGAGGAGTAAGGTATGAGGAGAAGAAGAGTTTGCTACAGAAGCAGAATCTGGCTGCTGTCGGCAGAGGGCCCAGCCTGTGCAAATGCCTTAACACTTAAGGAAACAAGGATTATCTAGAGACATGTGAGTGAGTCTGTTTGATAGGAGTCTCAACTAGACAAGGGGAGCTGGGCAAAGGCAAAGACTGGATCACAATCCGTTTTAATTCCATGCTGAGAAGCTTATATTTTATCCAAAAAACAACTAAAAGTCCTTAGTGGAAAGTGGTGTGACGAGAATTCCTCAGCAGAGGCACAGCATGCAGTAGAGAAGCAAGACAAAGTACCACTGTACTCACCCGGATCTGATGGTACAGAACATAGAGGGTGGCCTGGGGACACAGAATCAGGGCAGGGTGCACAGGGAGGCAGAGGAGTGATTCTCGTATGCAGGGCATCAAGGGCATAAAAAGGAAAGGAGGAATCCAGTGAGAAGCTAGGAAGAGGGCCTGAAGTTTAAAAAGGCAGGAGACAAAGACTCAAGTGGGCCGGGATCCAGTCTGGTTATGGAGCCAAGGAAATCGAGTCCATGGAAGTGCGAAGAAGCTAAACAGATGTAGAAAACAGGAGAGAGGGTTTGGTGCTGTCAGTTGTGATGAGTTGTAGCCAGTAATGGCAAAACTTGTACCTGTTTTCACTTATTTATATAGAAGGTAGACATCACGTCTTCTTATTGTTGTTGTCTTTCTGATTGGGTCTATGTGGTCCACTAGCATTACTGAAAATTCATTGTTAAATACAATAAACAACAGAAAGACAAATAAGCATAATAATGCATAGACAATGTATCACAGTGCTTTGATTTGAAAGAAATAATATTTCTTTATTATAGCTACACCAGCGTCTCTATGAGGACAAAGATAGACCTGTCACATGGGGCAGGGCCGCCGACTCTTGCCAGAAGATGCAATCTGGGCTGTCTCGATTCCCTGCTTCCTTTGTAGGACCAATCTGGCAAACCTCTCCATGTCGGCAGGTGCTTATCACTCTATTCCTAATCTGAAGAGAGAAAGACAGCATGAACATGCGCTGCTCCAAATTGCAAACAAAACCCACTTTATACCAGATGATGAGCTGTGGCTGGAAATACTCCAGGGGAACAACTGGTGCCATCAAGTTTGGAAAGCACATGTTGTGGTCCCTCACTTGAAAACCACTTATCCCATCTTTCTTTCTTTCTTTCTTTCTTTCTTTCTTTCTTTCTTTCTTTCTTTCTTTCTTTCTTTCTTTCTTCTTTCTTCTTTCTTTCTTTCTTTCTTTCTTTTCTCTCTCTCTCTCTCTCTCTCTCTCTCTCTCTCTCTCTTCTTATTTTCAATAACAGAGATGAACTCTAGACCTTGTGCTTGCCAGGCAGGTGCTTACGGTGCTGAGCTGTCTCCCCTACCCTCTCGCCACTTCCTGAAGTAGTTCTGGAAGCCTTCTTTCATGAGCATCGTTAACTACATTGTTGTGGCTTCCTCTGTGCTCTGCACTGATTCAAAATGCTTTCTTTCCATCATCATTTTGTCTCTGGGGAAGATCCAGAAGGTTTCAGATACTGACTGTGCATGAGGTGACCAAGGACACGCAATGTTTTCACTTGACAGAAATTTCTGTAAGTGTTATAAAATAGATTCAAAACATCAAGAAAGACACTAATGAAAGAAAACTCCCTGAACTACCCAGAAAGTGGCAAGATTGGTTAGGTGTATTCAAAGCTAGGGAGTGTGTTAAAGAGATTAACTGCAACGTGTCTTTTACTACAATAGTTTTTCAAATTTTTAATTGGTGTAGGTATTAGTTGGGGCAATGACTTCTTAGGTGCAGTACCAAGGCACAAAAACAAAAGCTAAATCAAGCAAGGGCATTACAAAACACTGAAGAGCTTCTGCATAGCAATGTACATTACCAAATACAATGAGCATAAGCGGTACACATCATAAGTTGCATGTGTCCCTGAAACTAAGCCCTAGCTGGAGAATGCTCTGCTTTGAGAATGAGAGATGGAAAATGCTACCCTGATCAGCCTGTCCCTGCCTCACCTGCTGTCACTATTCTCTTATTCAGCAGCGACTCTGGAAGCAGGAAAGGCAAGGGTAGATTTTAGTTTCGGAAAGAGTGCGTGAGCTAAGGATAAGAACAAAATGAGGAAAGGGAGTTCAGAGAGAGAAGGCAGGAGGTAGGTAGTTAGGGGAAGGGATTTTAAAGAAGTAACAAGCTGTGTTATGGATACATACTTAGTTTCCAAAGTGAATTGCATTGAAAACAGGTACTAACAAAATTAAAATCAAAAAACATGCAGAATGTACAAAATTAGAAAAAAATCTGCAAATAATGTATTTGTATAGGGTTTAATTTTCAAAATACATAGGAATTCCTGAAGTTTACTACCACCAAAAATGTGACTTGTTTTGAAAATTGCCAGTGGATGTGGATAGATGTTTCTGAAGAAGACATACAACTGACTCTGAGGTATATGAAAAGACGCTCAACATTACTAGTTACCAGGAAAATGTAAGCAAAATGTACAGTGAGTTATCGTCCCACTTTTGGTGGGTGGCTACTATCAAAAAAGTCAATAAGCAGAAAATAATGTTTATATATTTGAAGGAATTATGACTCTTTACATTGCGGGTAGGAGTGTGAAATGGTGCTGCAGCTTGCTAATATGGCATAGAAGTTTGTAACAATTTTAAAATAGAACTATGATAAGATGTAGCATTCCTACTTCTGGGTACATACCCAAAAAAGCTGAAGCTGGGATTTGGGGGAGATAATACCTGCATTTGTGCACCATCCAAAATAACCACCGTACAAAAACAACTCAAGTATTCACCAACAGCTGAATGAAAAACCAAAGAACACACGCACATATATCAGGAGCTGATCATTCTCCCAGTCTTGTGGATGAGTGTATAGCAAAAGATAAAAGACAATAGACCAAAGCAATATGGTATATGGGGTCCAGGAAGATCGGTGCTCCTATGGCCAAGACAAAGACTGCTCTGATTTGCTCACTATCTATTGGATTCATCATACTGACACGGGGGAATGAAACTCCCAACCTAAAAGGTACCTAGGATGAGTTTCTGTAATTTAAAACTGAAGAATGAATTTTAGAAATGAATGGAAGTTAAGAGCATGACATTTATTGTGGAAAGAAAGTTTCTGTCAGAGAGACACAGAAGGGGGGCCTGAGTGGGTTGTCTTCTGGAAGTTGTCTCTTCCAGGGACTTTTATAGAGTAAAATCACAAGGTGAGGTAGGTCTAGGGTGGAAAACATGGGAACTTGCTTAAGTGGCATGAAGTGGGATAAAATTGTGGTCAACCAATGAGATTAGAAGCCTTCCTGGCTTCCTCAAAGTGATGATCAATCCAGATGCTTATCTTTAGGGAGATAAGCATTTGTTCCATCTTTGGTCTCAGGTCTGGCCCACAGTAGAAGCATGCATCTCTCTCACAGTTGCAGCACATCTTGTCTTCCGTGCTGTCTCTTTGGGGGCCTGGCCCTGTCTGACTGCCTATAATGTTTCTGTCTAATTTAGCTGCCTACACCAATACCAGGATGTGTGCACAGGAGTGCATAGAAGAGCTGAGGCAAAATGCACGTTAGCAAGCGAGGCCTTGTGAAAATGCTCAAAGACATTACAAGCAGTCAACCTTTGCTTAATGAGAGAGCTGTTCTACCTCTCAGGTTGCAGGTGCTGCCTTGGAACTCTGGGTGAGAGTTAGTGCACTTAGCTATGGAGTCATCTTGCCTTCAGAGCCATCACAGTGTCATAGGCCACTACAGGTCTCTACCACGACTGCTTGCGAGGAGAGTTTGCTTCTGCTTGCTGACTGCTGGCTTATTATGCAGGTTGCTTAGCCTGGGACAGACTCATAAGCCGATACAGAAAGCCATCTGATTGGTTCTGCACTGCTCAGTGCTGCCTTAATGAGGCCTTATCAGGGGACGACTAGTCAGCCTCTAAAACAAGAGATTTTGCTGTTTGTGACAATACGTGAATCTGAGGGACATGATGCTAGATGCTAAAAGGAAGTCACAGAAGAACAAACACTGCGCAATTCCAGTTATCTGAGAGTTCTATCACAGCCAAGTTCATAAAAGCAATAGTAGTGATTGCTAGGAACAAAGGTGGTGGCTTAAAGGGAACTTGTTATGGAAAAGAAATAAATTGTAGAGTGCTATTGAGAACACACACATAATGAGTTGAACAACTATTCACTGTGCACCTCAAAATTTCTTTTTTGTTTGTTTTTTGTATTTTTTAAGGAAGGGTCTACAGGGTATTCAGGGTCTCACTACTAGATTGGACTCCTAGTGATCTGCCTGTTTACAGCCTCCCAAGAGCTGGGATCACAGGCGCACACCACCATGCTCTGTCTCAGTTGCTGTCTCAGCACGCCCCAGGAGTGGGGCTGCCACAGGAGGCCCAGGGATTGAACCCCTGGCTCATGCTCCTGTTTGCAGGCGCTTCAATCCCTGAGCTATCTGGCCAGTCCACTGAGCGATTGGGCCTGCCCTCAAAATTTGTAATGAAGGAGAACACTTTGTTACAAGTAGAGATCACATACTAAGTTTTCTTAGCACACACATAAACACATAAGGCACACAGGAAGACTTGGGAGGTATTGGATTACTTTGATACAGGGATGTATGCCCATATTTTAAACTTATCAATTGTGCACGTTAGCACTGGGCAATAACTCATTGGTAAAGCAAGTATCTAGGCTACACAAGGCCGTAGGTGAATCCCCAGAGCCATAAAAATTGTAACTCTTAGATAGGTGTCATTCTTCTTACATTATTTGAACATCAATATAGCTGTCAAAAGAAATAAAGCAAAATAAAGTGTAGTGAAAAGTGCTTGCTTGAATTCTGATTTAAAGAAAAGAACTCTAAAAAAATACAAAATGTTTTCTTGGATAATTGGATACATTGATTTTGGATGAGTTTTACACAGTACCAAAGAATTTATGTTCTGTTTTGTTAGATGGCCTAATGGCTTTGGAATTATCCAAGATAATATCCAAACATTTTACTAATGCTTTTTAATGTATGTAAGAGTGAAATGCTTCAAAATACTACTGTAAAAAAGAAAAAAATAAAAAATATTTGTAATAATTCACCTTGAGTGATGGGCAAACTATAAAATTTTATTTTTATGCCTTTATAAGAAGGAATTGAAATATATATATAGCTTTAAATATTTTAAATATCTATAGTAGCCAAAAATAAGGACACTAAAATCCATGTCCACTCATTTTGTTTCCTCGTATATTGACACTCCTATGGCTTTCACTCAGTCTGATCCCCAAACTGATAGAAGGTAAAAGGACCATAAATTTTGTAATGTATTTACTGTAGGGTCTCACTATGCAACTTGCACTTGTAGTAATCCTCCTGTCTTCAGTCTCCCTAACACTGGGATTACAGGCACGTGCCACCACCACCAGTCTCCAACGTGGGCTCAGTGCACCTGGAGGCAGGGCCAGTGCACGATGTGGTGCAGCGGATCGAACCCTGGCCCCTGCACTGGGCTCACTCCACTGAACTATCTTGCTGGTGTTCAAGGACCATAATTAAAAGATAAGACTCTACTCTGATCACCAATCAAAAAAAAAGCTACCTTGGATGAAATTATCTTACACATTCATAAAGAGAAGCAATATTCAATTATCAGTTGAGCATTTACGATCATCATTGGTCAGTCATCCTCCAGGTAGTTTAAAGGAAGACATTCCAGGCTGCATAGTTATTTCTTCACTGTTTACACAAATTAAAAGTTCTGTATTTATTGCATTGAGAGTTGGCTGCTCACAACATTGTAAAGCTATAGTTCAGATGTGAAACTATTTAAGAAAGCAAATACATAAATAAATCACTTTAGACAGCAGCTCTCTCAGTCAGAGTCCTGCTTCCAAGAGAACCTCAGAAAAGGTAACTGAGTTTTGGCAATCTCCAAATTTAATCTATTGGATAAAATCTGACAAGTTTATTTATACTTGGGTATTGAGTATATGATAAAGGTGCCATTTCAGCACAAAAAAAAGATGGATTATTTAACAAATGGGAGTGAAATAATAGTGATTTGAAAAATAAATATAGCTGGAATTTTCCTTATTCTCAAAAAAATAAATTACAATTATCAAAGCTTTAAACATAACAACACAAGAAAATTATAATCTTGGAAAAGACAAGACACTTGAATGTCAAAGACAAAACTTAATAAACCACAAAGAAAAGGATGAATAAAATTGTCTATATAAAATTTAAAATTCTTTTCCAGGGAAAATAAAGGTAAAGAATGCAAAACTCAAACCAGAAAAAAACCATAAAAGAATATTGGCAACACACATGACGAAAGATTTCTTCTAAATATGTAAAGAATATTCATAAGCCAAGTCATAAAAAATAAAAAGCCCTCCAAACATGAGCATAGAACATAAACATTAACAGGTCAAGGTGCTCATACACAAGCTTGAAATTTCAAATTAAGATCACAATGTAAAAGCATAGTAACTCAATAAAATTTGTATGTATAAGGGCTGGCTAAATACTTCAGCAGATTTAAGCACCTGTGTAAGCAGTTGCAGCAGCCATGGTTCTGTCCCCAGCATGCTGTGCCAGCCCCGTCCCCAGGGCATGCAGAGATGGTGATTGAGACTAGGCATGGTGGTGTGTGCCTGTAATCCCAGCACTTGGAAGGCTGAATAGAGGAGGATCACTATGAGTCCAGTCTATGTAGGGAGACCCTGTAGACCTTGTAACCCTGTCCTAAAAATACAAAAATCAATCATTCAATCAATCAATCAAATTAAAATATGTATGCATTAAATTGTTTTATAATTCAGTTAGTCAGGTTGAAGGGAAATAGGAATTCTTTCAGAATGTTTAGAAGAGTGATTAAAAATTCTTTTGATGGCAACTTGGCATTATCTATCAATATTCAATACTCATATCTTTTAATTTAACAATTCCACTGCTAAAGGCTAAGGAGACAGCTCTGTTGTGTCTAAGTTCTTACCTGGCACATGAAAGGACCCAAGTTCGATCCCCAGTACCACATACCATGGTGTTCTGAAAAAAAACTGAGCATCGTGGTGCAACCTGTAATCCCAGTTCTGGGGAGGCTGTGACAGGAGGATCACTACAAGTCTGAACTGTGTATCAAGATTATCAAATAACTGGGGCTGGGGAGATAGCTCAGTAGAATAAGCACTTGGCTGACAAGCGCAAGGACCTAAGTTCAATCCCCGGTTCCAAAAATAATAATAATAATTAATAAATAAATAAATTCCACTGCTAGGAAGCCTCAAAAAACATATTCACACAAATGCTTCAAAAAAAATATAAACCTGAATGTTTCTTGAAGTATTATTTAAAAATTAACAAAAAGCCTCATATCTTCAAAGCACTAGTAAAAGACTCACTAAATTATTTATTCATAGAAAGACTATTTTATAGCTACTAGAATAAACATTTATATATCATAGTACCAATAAGATCAGATGAAAGACATATGAAAATATTTTGGAAAGAGAATATCTGGAAAAGTGATCTTTAGATTTTATATAGTTCTCTTTGTACATGACCACAGCTTTGTTTAGGTTAAAGTACTCAAGCAGATTCTTGCTTGTTTAATCTTCCCAAAATCTCCTGGGAAAGATGTTGAAGCTACAACAGAAATAGAAGAGAGCTTTCAGCCAGGGAAGCCCCTGCAAACCGTGTGTCATCCAGAGCTCACCCATGTGTTTGAGTCATGGCTGCATGAGAACTATCAAGATGCTCAACTGTATGCCCAGGATTCACAGATGTGGACCTGGGGGTCCAAAATATTTATGGAACCAGCAATGACTGGTATTCATTAACATAGCACACAGTGTTAACAAATTGTACAGCACATGTATTCTAACTTTGAAGTCAGTACCCCATGCATAATTCATGAAATTCTTTGCATTTTGCTCTGAAATGATATTAACACTGTGAAGAAAAGCTATTTAAATTATCATATGTATTGCTCATAAATACAGGTTATTCTGAATAAACTGAAATTTTTTTTACACTGATCAGGTTGCTATTGTTTCTTTACTGCAGAAATTTCTCTGACTCACAGTAATAAAGCTGAGTCTATAACAAGAATACCAACCTTCAAAGCCTCAGGACATACTGTTTGTTCCTGGTGCAGCAGCTAATAGAAACACTTAAGCATCACCCAGGATTTGTAGGTACATTTATTTATATCTGCAGGCTCTGATAGGAATCTATCCCTAAAATATTAGGCCCTGATCTCTGGTAGTTAAGGGCTTATGTGGAGTTTATAAGTGGGAAGCATAAGAGCTGAGTAGTTGGCAGTTGTTGATTGATTTCAATAATGTACCATGCATCGTACTGACCGACCATTTCTAAGAAACAGAAGTAATAGGAATGGTAGCAGGAACTGAAGCAAACTAGGGGTGACCTGGGAAAATAACAGAAATGGAAGTAGGCCGGCAGCAGCAGGGGTAAGAGAGGCATTTTCTGCTGTTCCTGAAGACAGATACTTTTCTCCCAGAGTTTATTAGGCAACTTGCACTTTCTAGGTGCTCAATAAATGTAGAAGGGTTCATTGTTAAAGGAGCCTGGAATGGGTGAGAAGAGCTAGGCTTGGGAGAGAGAAGGGAGGCCAGCGCTGACTCCTCTGCTTGTCAACTCTGGTACTTACTCTTGCAAGTCAAGTGTCTCATCCACAGATAAGGTAAAATTTCCCTTGGTTTCCTGCCTTTGTTTCATTAGGTGCATAAATGAAGTGACATTAATGAGAGTCGCTCAAACCTTACCTTTCCCTCCAGGGGCCCGCCCAGCCTTCTCAGCCCCAGGTGCCTCAGCACACTGTGCTCCACCAGGTCAGAAAGTCCCAGAAGCCTATTGCAGTCATACTTCTAGCTCCAATACCAATCTCCGTTGTTCCCCATGGTACTGGTCCCCAGCAAGTGAACTCAGGGACTCAAAGTTACCTGAGCTGCTTTCCTTCCCTTGTGTTATGGTTTGTGTCTAGTTGTCCCTTCAAAGCCTCATGCAGTCATGGGGTGGGCACTCCTAGAGTTTGAGATTAACTCATGATCCACTGGGATTATGGGTGATCCAAGGCTTGGATTACAGGTCTGAGTACTGCCAGGATTATAGGTGTGAAGCCTGAAGTAGAGAGCCTGAATGTAACATAAGAGAGACAGAGAGCCACGCTTTCTTGCTGTTGCCATTGTTGCTGTTCTGCTGCCTTGAATTGCTGCTCTCTACCAAGTGTTGCTCTCTGCCTTGGAGCCAGCCGAGTACGGACTGAAACCTCCAGTAACTGTGAGCTAAATAAATCTTTCCTTCTCTCATTTTGGGTGTCAGATATTTGTCCCAGCAATGAGAGAAAAGTAACTGAGACACCTTGGCAAGCATCTTAGCATCCCTCTAAATACTGTGCTTTTTGCAACCATAATGAACTTCTTCATTTTTCTCTTTCTTTTCTTCCTTCTTCACTCCCTCTCTGCTGCCATTCCTTTCTTCTTGCCACTTCCCTTTCTTCTCATTCTAATTTACAGAGCCCCTACTTTCCA
>PVKN010026629.1:0-13767 GCA_004027915.1 Capromys pilorides | reverse complement strand
AATGAGACACACATGTGCAAGCATCCTATTATCTTGGTACTATAAGAGTCTGAAAGAGTAAATAAAATCTGAAAGCTACAATAGATACTGTTTTTTGTTTTTTTTTTGTTTTGTTTTTTTAGTTGCTGGCTCAGCCTGCCCTGGGTTGGGGCTGGTGCAGCATGTGGTGCCGGGGATTGAACCATGGTCCTGGGGATCGAACTGTGGTCCCTGCAGTTGCCTAAGCAGGCACTTTAGATCACTGAGCCATCTCGCCGGCCCTACAGCAGGTACTGTGAAAGGGAAAGAAACTATTCAAAAGGAAGGAAGAAGTAGGATGAGGAAAAGGACAAAAGGTAGAAGGAAGGGAACAAGAGATATTTAAGTTTACACACAGACAACTGTACTTCTGGTTTCTGCTGGTCTATTGGAAGGAGCAGTTAATGTTGAATTTTTTTCTTCTCTTTTTAAAATTTCTTGATGATCTTAACCCTGTAGCATCTGAGAATGTCTTCCAGTTGCCTTCATACTGAAATTCTAACTTGCTAGGATATGCAATTCTGTTTCAAAAATTATTTTCCTTTAAAACCCTGTGGACATTGCTTCTCTGACTTCTGGCTCTCTGAGGAAGACATTAAGAGCAGAGTACAGCTGGGGAGTGAGCATCAGCTTCAGAGAGGCCTGAATTTGAACTTTTCCTTTACTTCAGAACAACCATATTACAAGCTGCCTAACTTGTCTGAACTTGAAAAGTGGGGATAATATTGGTTCACAGAGCTTTTATATAGACCAAGAGACCACAGCTGTCCGCCCTGGAACACCACACCTGGCCCACGAGGAGGACTAACCCCAGCCTCTTAGCAGGGGTGATGACACTTTCCCTCTGTGTGGTGGGGATGTGGCAGGCAGATTCCTCAGCAGCTCCTCCAAATTCACGCCCTCACCCCTCCCTTTTGCTTCCTAAAGCCAACAGTTGCCTGGCAATGGGAAGTTGCTCTGAGGAACTGGCAACAGCGCTGCTATAAAGAGTCCTGGACTCGGCCGGAGGTGGTGGTGCACGCCTGTAATCCCAGCACTTGGGAGGCTGAAGCAGGAGGATCAGTGAGAGTTCGAGACCAGCCTGGTCTACAAAAGTGAGCTCAAGGCCAGCCTCAACTGCATAGTGAAACCCTGTCTCAAAAGACAAAAAACAAAAACAAAAAAACTCCCAAAAACAGACTTAAAATTTTTTCAAATTAATTTTCACTGATGCATAAAACTGTACATACTTACAGGCACCATGTGATTTTTTCAGTACATGTATTTACTAGTGTAATATCCAAATAGGACTAACCACATCTATCTTTGCCTAAAGACCTTGATTTGCTTCTGTACTAGTAACGTGGCCTGGCATGTACCATACAACCTTTCTGAGCTTCAGGAACATGTGGAAACAATATAGTGAGCTTCATACGTTTGTGCTAAGAATGAGAAAAGATGTTTGATTCAGTGAATCGCTGTGCCTTGTAAGGCCATCAGGCGTACTGCGCTGCTGTCCTCACAGGCTTGCATCCTTCACCTTGAGCTCTTCGGGCGCCGTGTGTGCTTTGTGTGTGACTACAGCCACCATTCCACATCAGCCTACTTCAAGTAGGATTGTCCACACTTGCTTGAAAATGATGGCGAGGCCTTGTGAAATGAATCTTTCTCTCAGAGTGGAGAGAAGTGGACCCTTTTCTCTCCAGTTTGGGAAAACGTTTGCTGTGTGATTATCCCATGTATCTGGAAAGCTCATGAGCTTTCTGGCTTCAGTGAGAGTGGCAAGGAGAACCTTGGGAGGCTGAAGCTACAGAAATAGGGTCTGGCCTCCTTCCTAATATTCCTCTTTGCCCATCCCTGCCGTATCTGTCTGGGCTTCCTGACACTTTGAGGCCCTAGCAAAGGCTCTTGGTGTCCCAGCTGGGTTCCTGCGAACCAGTGACATTGCTCTCAAGTCTCTGAGGAGAAGCTCTGGTAGGGGCTTCTGGAAACGCAAGGAAGAGCTGGGGTTTTGGGAAGGCTTGAGCTACTTTCCCTGGGTCATTGCAAAGGAGGCCGGCACAGCGCTGGGATGGTAAGGCTGACCCTGAAGAAGTGTCGAGAGGAAGAGGCGAATCAAGGGAGCGGGAAAAGTCAACGAGAAGTGGTAACTGTGCTCATTTGCGTGCACCAAGTGCTCGGGCAGACATTCTTTGTTCTAGCGCTTTTGGGACACAAGGCCTCACATTACACTGTTGGGGGCACATTAGCATTTTGTTCCATGAACTCCAGGGGGCGCCATTCACATAGGCTACAATGCGAAGGGCATTCCTAGATTTTATGCAAAATTTGGACCAAATTCTACAAGAGCCAAACTTCTAGTCCCCAACATAGCTTACATTCTTACAGTAGTTCTCTCCATACAACTTGGCAGTTTCTATGATAAACAAACCAATGCCCAAATCGAACATTTCAAACCCTTAGCCAAAATTCCCAGAGGTAGAGTGCATGACATTATGCCTTCAGACGTGCACCAGTCAAAATTCCTGTTTTCAGCGGAGGAAGTATTTATGAGAAAAAACATAAAATATATTCTAAGTCATTCATTTCCTTCTTTCCCGTTTAATTTGGGTGTAATAACTCTCAGTATCTGTTCCACTCAACGCGTATTAGGAAAACTGCGAAAGAAAGCAGACTGGTACTTTACTTTCAGGTAAATGCCGAAGTCATCCCTGTGCTTCAGGGTCTCCAGATAAAGCACAGCCGTGGAGTAGTTGAGGCAGTACACCTGGTGGCTCTGGCAGAGGCTCCCGCGGAAACACTGCAGAGGAGACAGACAGAAGTTAGGGGGCGCAGAGCTCCCCAGACTTCCTCGTTCCCGTTACTTGTATCACGAACTCAGAGAAAAATGGAGAATCCACCCTGCCCACGCAGAAACGGGCTGTGTGGATACAAACTGGTAATCTCCACAATAAACGTTCTTCTAAAACACTGTGGTGTTCCCGTAATTAACTTAGCACCTCGAGGGATAGCCCCCCCATACTGAAAGGAAATCCTAGTCAGGATTTTAATTCACTTCTCTCTTCTCCGCTGCTTTTGACTCCACTGTCCTTGTGAAGGGATATGAAGCTTGTGCTGATATTAAGTGATTGATTAATGACATTTCACTTTTCATAAAATTTTCTCAAAAATAGTCATAAATTTGATTGCTCTGCCTACTTAAAAATATAGGAATTTAGAGCATCTCAGTGAGGTGTTCTGTATTTAGTGGGAAACGTTTGTTTGTCTCTTTTTTATTATTTTTTTTTTATGCATTTAGTACAGGGCCTATAGAGTTTCACTATGTAGATTGGACTAGTACTGATCCTCCTGTTTTCAGTCTCCCAAGTGCTGGGATTACAGACATGTGCCACCATGCCCAATCTCGGCGGGGCCAGCACGGCATGCTGGGAATCGAACCCCGTGCCTGTATCAGCCAAAGCAGGTGCTTTAATCCACTGAGCTACCTGGCCAGCCCTTCTTTTTTATTTATGTATTTATTCTTTAGTTTTATGTATTTGATAAGGGCCTCACTATTCAGCCCGTACTTGTAGTGATCCTCCTATTTCAGCCTCCCCAGCTGCTCTGGCACAGCATGCAGTACCCGGGATCGAACCCAGGTCCTAGTGCTTGCCTAGGCAGGTGCTTAGACTGCTGAGCTATCTCTGTGGCCTGTTTTTTTTTTTTTGTTTTAGTATTCTTACCCTATGTGACACTCATTTTCTGTCTTTTAAGTATTCTTATTTAATGCCTTAAGTTTGCCACGATGACCACACATGTATAAGCTACCTCAAGTTCATTTTGTAATAAGGCCAACTGTGAATTTTTCTACATACATTAATACATCAGATGATCCAGAGCCACCGAAGGAGCGGAGTGCTTTTCAGGGCCGCAGTGTTTATTCTGCTATCTTTAGCAGTACTTGGGCCTCCATGCTGGTAGATACTTTCTGTAGGATCCCACAGTGTCTACCACGTTACTAAGTCCTGTGCCCATAGACAGATTCATTGATCAAATGTCACAGGTCCCATGAAGGGATTTCTAGCTGCATCACAACGGGGTGGAACTGGAGGAGGAAGATGCGCTTACCGGAAATACTAGAGCAACAATGAGTAGAGGAGACAGACCCAGCCCCAAGGGCCACTGACAGAGAGGGCGGTATGGAAATTGGACACAACACAAAGCCAGGAAAATATTTTCTTGTAGGATTTTTGAGAACAGAATGCTGTGGAGAGCAACCCTGAGTTTTTGGTTTCTGTAGGAAGTAACTTTAAAGAAGGCGTCATGAGTTTATGTTGGCTGGTGTGGATTGATGGGTGGAAGGAGGGGACTGAAAAACAGAAAGCAGCTCTTCCCTCGGACCCTTCAGGGCTCAAGAAAGGCCAGCCCTGGAGCCCATGGCCAAGAGGCCAGGCTGAGGGATCGATGGTCTGACTTGGAAATCCAGTTCTGACCTCCCTAGCTGTAGGACCTCTGTCCCACCATCAGACCCCTCCATGCCTCAGATTCATTTTCAGCGACTTCCATATGTGGTTCATGCATGCTTACAGGACGCTGCATTCTTTCAGGGTCTGAGCTTCCTGCACGCTAGACTGTTCCCTGTTCCTGTCCCTCTGCCCTCTGTTAGTCCCTGAAATGGGAACAGAGGTGTCACAGAGTTGCTGGTGAAGAGCTGGGCTTTCTATTTCTGAGCCCATACTTTATGGATTTGATAGTGGCCTTCTCCTGTACTGTCTACTAAACACCGAACTTCAGTAGTTTTCTGGCTCTTCAGGAACTGAAAAATCCTGAGATTTTAGCTAATGTCCTGAACTTTACTGCATACTTTTTCTTGTTTTCCAAAGCTCTTCAAATGTGAACATGTTTGTAACGTTCACGACAGGACTTCCCCGCTTCATACCCAACTCCATGCTGGAACTCCGGCTTCTCCGTAACCCGCTTTGGCAACACTGTCCCAGGACAGCTTTCCAGCCAGTAACTGCCTCACCCACCCTACTAAGCAGGTCCTGTCCACTTAGAGAGTCCATGCTCTTTTTCTTGTGTGTGCGCGTGTGCACGGTATTTACCTCAATTTGATTATACAGTCATTAGTTTTGTTATTGTATTAATCTCACCAATAGGCTGAAAAATCCCTCAGTGGTGGGGTCCTGTCTGACTTTGGTCATTGTAAATACTCAAATATTAACTTAGTTTTTTTAAAATGCAGCATAGGGCCGGCGAGATGGTTCAGTGGTCTAAAGCGCCTGCTTAGGAAGGCTCAGGCAACTGCAGGGACTGCGGTTCGATCCCCGGCACCACATGCTGCGCCAGCGCCACCACCAGGGCAGGCTGAGCCAGCCACAAAATAAATAAAATAAAAGAAACAAACAAACACAACAAGCAAACAAATAAATAAATAAAAATTTAAAAAAATGCAGCATAAAAATTTAATTCTTATTAAGTGAGACCAAACAGCATTTGAGCTGAAAAAATTAAAGTTAAAAAAAAACAAGCAGGGAGGATGTTTAAATAACTACTCAAGAAGAAAGTAGCATTTATTAAACCAAGGCTTTAGAGTTTTCTCTTTTCTCCTCATTTAGCCAACAGAAACATTATCAAAGTTGCAGGTGGATTTGAAAGTATACTTTGCTCCTTTGTGAGAGACTGACACTTCTTTTTACAACAACCGAACCATGTAATTAGTGAATGCTAAGCCACTGCTATAAATATTGCTTTAAATTGAAGTCATTTGAAAAGCAGACTTGGAAATGGCTTTTCCGTGCACACAGGTTTCTGTGCCAACAAAACTTGCAGAAAACGTGACAATGGGAAAACAGAATCTGCCAGTTATTTTTGAAAATGTTGATTGGTGGAGAAAAGGAGGGCCCCAGGGTGGGACAGTGGTAGAGATTTCCTGGGAACAGCAACACCGTCGATGATGATAAAACCCAGTAGCTCTAAACAACTTCCTTAGAAGGAGAGAGAGTTTATTGCAGGAAGCTGAGCCTCTGCAGAAGGGTTTTACCTTTGTGAGCGCAGAAATGAAATCCATCCTTGGCGAAGCCTCTGCAGTGTCTATGTCTACGTAGCCTTTGATGACGCTGAAGAGACTGTTCACAAAGCCAAGGCTTATCTAGGGCCAGAGAGAAAGAGAAAAGGCGTGGCAACACTCAGGGCCAAGAAAGACAGGCTTGCTGCACCTCAGAATGCCAGTATTTTTTTTTTTTTTTGTTTTTTTGAGACAGGGTCTCGCTATGCAGCTCAGGCTTGGCTTGAGCTCACTTTTGTAGCCCAGGCTGGTCTCGAACTCGCAGCGATCCTCCTGCCTCAGGCTCCCAAATGCTAGGATTATAGGCGTGCACCACCACGCCTGGCCAAAATGCCAGTCTTACAGCTATTTCCCACTTCAAATTATCAGCAAGGAGAATTCAGAGATTCTTCCCCTCCACTCTCCAGGAGGCATTTTCTTAGAAGAATTTCATAAACAAATTATGCTGCTGTCTCTCTTCCTCTGGGGAAGAAGGATATGCTTATTTCTAATATATGTAAAAAAGATTATTCCTTTAAAAGTAAGCATTTATGAAGATAATAAGTTCTGTGGAATATATCTTTCTTAAATAGTCATGGAAAAATAAAAAAAATGAGGGTTAGCTAATATCTACAGTCTACTGGGAAGATATCAGAGGTGGTCAGGTACTCTCCTTATAAACCTGGATACCTGACTATAAGATGATGTGGAATGCAACACCGAATAAGTCGCATTCCGTGTCCCAATGTGGATGCAGTCACGGTAGCGCCCACCATCAATTTTTAAGATCCCTGGTGAATTATTTTATTTTATTTTATTTTTTTGCAGAACTGGGTATTGAACTCAGGACCTTGCACTTGTCAGGCAGGCACTCGTGCCCCTGAGCTATCTCCCAGGCCCAACCCCCTCTTTTTTTTTTTGCAATTGTTGGCATTTTCCTGCTTTGGCTCACCTGAGTTAACTCCTCCAGGTTGGCAAAAAGTCTCCATGAATCCACATCCAGAAGATAGTCGTGAATTTGCAGATATTTTAGTGTGTTCATAAAGATCTTAAAAAAAAAACCAAAAATCAACGCTCATTACTTTTTGCTTTTAAATTCTGAAGCACGCCCCGTGCTAGAACATTAAATACCAATTTCCTGGGTAGAGCTTTATAAAACATTGTAGCAATCAGTATTCTCAAGGCTTAAGAGTTGTACTCAGTGCAAATTTCTACTCTTAAGCTTCACAGAGTGCCCTGGAAATGCGCTCTCCTGAGTGCCAACGTGCTGTTGTGTGAGCCCTAACAGTGTTCCGGTTGAACTTAATCTGTCCAGATGGGCTTCCTGGGCTGCTTGGCGCCAAGGAAATCCAGAGGCTCATTTCTTGTCAATAGCACCAACTTGACAGCAAAAAGATCCTCACGCTGGGTTGTCGTCTATTTCTTCCTTTTTGAACACCCAAATGGCCTTGGCTTTCAGGGAGTTAAAAGTGGAGAATGAGCGAGTTAACCTCTATGACTGATCAGATGATCCCATTCAGATAAACGTGTTAAATGAAGACATGAAGGGAGTCTTGGGTGTCAGTTCTCTGCGTGATGCTTTCACGCATAGGGGAACTACAAACAGGTCCAGAAAGCACTGTCATTCATGCGAATGACCCACTCTCATTTCTATGACCTCATTCCCATTAATTGAAAAGCAAATACTTTATATGTACAGTGGCACCTTCGTTCACAGACTTCATTTGTTTCACGGTTCTAGGAAAGACGCCACAGCCATGCTTGTCCCTCTATGGATAGTTTGTGAGCCAAGCTGTTTGCAAACAGAATTCTTCATGAACCAGGCTATTACTGCATAAGATGGAAAGCATTGGAAAGGACTCAGGACCAACTGTTCCAAGGATTTTAGGAGGACTTTAGACTGTTGGCTTCCAACTCCCACTCCTACATCATTTAATGAGTGCTGTGAGGGGCTCTTGAATATGGATCAGTATCCCTTGGAGGCCTTGTTAAACCACAACTTTCTGGGTCTCACCCCAGTGTTTGCTGGCAGGGTCCTGGGGGCGGGTGATGGGAGATTAAGAAAACACTAGACACATAGTGAAAGGAAAGCTGGGACCGGGTGGACCTGACCTCTCTGATGGGGAGGCAGCGACAGCCCAGAGTGGTCTGAGTCTTTATTTGTGCACAGTGAAAAGGAGGGAAATGCAAGGTGGAGTCCAAAGTGCAAGATCTTGCTGAGAACCCACCCATGCTGCAGCTAACAGGGAGGGACGCTACGACAGATACCCACAGGGTGGGCCTCGCTGTGGTCCCCACCACTTGTTTAGATGGCTCCCTCTGTAGCTCCGTGTTCTCCAGGCTGACCTTGATCTAGACCTGAATGTGCGGTCCATGACCAGCTCAGCCGCTCCCCACAGCGAGTCTATGAGGGGCTCAGAGGCTGTCCATCTAACACATTCCCGAGGGACTCCAGCGTGGCTGGTCTAAAGCCACCTGACCTAGCATCTCTCACATCCACCCAGGCTTGGGCCTCTGAGACTCAGTCACTCAGATCTAACCATTTGAAACAGCGAATCAGAAAGCAAGCAGAAACTCACTGTAGCACCTCATCTGAGACAATTTAGAACAAATATTCTTTTTGCTGTGAGATTCATGACTGTATAGAAATTCTTTGCCATGTTTTATAAGAAATGACCATGTCTACAAATATATTTATTTTACTATGTGATTTATGAGTTTTGGATCCACAAGCAACTTCGGGAGATTCATACTTATTATGTAAGGGAAGAACACATGTGCTTAAATGTATTAGCGGTTTGGAAAAATAAACTTATCTTGGCCTTTCCTGAAGTAAAGTGTGAGCTTGACAGCCTGGTCAGCTCAAGGTGCACTAGGGAGACCTCTGGTCACTCGGAGGGGTGGAGGAGGCAGCGCGGCGCAGAGGTCAGCGCTCTGCAGAGGCTCATTCACAGGTGGACACCAGCTTCCGCGCTCTTCTGTCCTGGCCACAGCTTGATTTTCCCTTCAGTAGCTCCACCTCCCTGGCCTGCATTTGTCCCATGAGTCAAGCTGACATTGTCCCCAGGCCTGTGCCTTGACCGCCGTAAGCCATTTGCTGACCCTCTATGCCAGCCCCTTCCTTGGCCAGCTGCTACACACAGGAGCTAAGCAATTTCGCTATGTAAGATCTTTTTCTCTCTGTCCCCACACCCATGAGCTCTAGGACAGCAGCTATCTGGTGACTGTAAGAGACATTAACCATGGAATGAGGCTAACACCTGGAAGCCAGAGATGAAATATGGAAAGAAATTTTCTCCTTGATTTTGAGCCCCTCGATGGAACCACACACGTTCTCTCCACCACTGACCTTGCTGGTCCTGTGTGCCCATAGAGTCCTGTATTATTTAAGCTAGTTTTCTGTTACTTGCTCTTATAAGCATCCTAGCTGGTGGAGATTTCCGGTCTTCTCAAAGGCTGTCTCTGTGCTTTAACTTTTGTTAAGGAAATTAGTACCTAGTGACTGGCAATAAATCCTGTAGAGAATAAACACTTACATGGCTCTCAATAGAGAGCCAGAAAAGTTCATTTGATCTTCACAGTGATTTAAGGAGATAGGCAGAGATGGCACTGGTGTTCCCTTTTTACAGTTTAGTAGAGAGGTTGTCGAGCTACAACCTGTGGGCTGTGTGCCACCACTGATATGTATTTTTTTAAATATAATTTATGGATTATGGTGACACAGTCATGCACACTTCTTTGCAGATCATCTGTGGCTGGTTTTGTACTGTAAGGGCAGAAGTGAGTGGTTGCAACGAAGACCGTGCGGTCTGCAGAGCCTAAACCATCTGCTATCTGCATTGCCGCGGTTTGCACATGTCCTGCCAAAATGCACGAGCTGGAAACACAATCCCCAAAGCAAAAGGAACAAAGGAGGGGCCTGCTGGGAGGCGAGGAGATCACGAGTTGGTTAGTGGCATTAACACAGAGCGGTCAGGATCTCAAAAGCCAGGCTAGTTACAGAGTGTCACTCTTTTGGTGACCTCTGTTGCACATGAGGCCTTCCATAGGGTCGTGATGCAGCAGGAAGGGCCTCACCATCCTGAACTTCTTGGCCTTCAGAACCATGAAACAAAGCTGTCTTCCTGACAGATTCTGTGCTGTGGTCTTACTGCAACACAAAACAGGCTAGCACGTGGACGTGAACAGATGTTTGCCAACCTCTGGTCTGTTTAGGGTCTGGGGGGCCGGGCTTTCTAAAGGTCCTGTGCAGGGCAGTGGCAGATGCAGGGCTTAGAGTCAGCTCTTCTCAAACAATGAGTTTTAGCTATCAGCATCTTAGATTCCGAAGGACATTGTAATCATAACATTACATGAAGTAAATGAGACACGTAAGTTTAAATATTGCATGCTTGCTTTTACACAAGAAAACTGAATTATAAAGAACAAATAAATGATGGATTCTAGGATGTCAAGAGACAGCTCTTTCTCAAATGGGAAGGAGACCAGGAGGTGGAGGGAGGGGAAAGCGATGAAGAAAGAATCAAGCTGTGCCCTGCACCTGCACCAGCGAGCTGTGATGCCTGTGATCATTATGTCCTGCAAACCAGCACTAATGAAAATGCACATGATAATTAAAAAGCAGAGGTATTTTGGGGAGAGGTAACCCTGGGAGGCACATGGCCCTCTCACCCTATGGTCCAAGAAGGACGCTGCTGCCTTCTTTCCCCTGCTTGGTGGTTACTGCATAAGGAATTCCGGGGTCTGAGCTTTCTGGGTCAAGGGGAAGAGGCCTGTGTATATGGAGGCCATCACAAATCTACTGCTGTGTGATCTGACGGCTGGTACCAGGCATGCGTGACAGCCCCAGAAACTTGTGGCCACTGGCTTTGTTCCTGAGGGAACAAGAGCTCCAGCAGGACCAGTGACAAGATGGGACAGGCTGCCTTGAGGATGGTCCTGAGAGAGAAGCTCAGAGACATAGGTGAGAGGGAGGATGAAGAGGTTCGGACAGTAGACAGGAAGCAGGGAGCTGGCCAGGGCTGGAAGGTGTCACCCAAGCCTGAGAGGCGAAGTTTAAGAAAAGAATGAAAAGACAACTCAATAGTAGATAAGAAGTAATAAAAACATTCTTCAAAATCCTGTTATAGGAAGGGAAAAAAAAAATCCCCAGACTTTCTTTTCCAGCATGGAAGAGAAAAATAAAAGTCCCTAAAGAACCAAATTACTATTTTTCATGTTGCATAAAAATCAAATCCAGCATTACCATCTTAAGAACTAATAAATGGTCCAAGAAATAAGTGCATTCACTCGTGACGAGTTCCCACACGGCCTCTTGCTGTCTGCTCAAGTCTAATTGGTCGCTAGGGGCTTTCTGATATGCTGCCATGACTTCATTCCAGGTCTTGTCCTGCACAGGAGGAGAAAAGAGAGGACAAAACATTCCTACTTCAGTGGCTGGCCCTGTCCACTGTTTGCCTTGGCTCACAGTCTCGCAGGAAACCCGGGCTCCCTGTTGGCAGTGTCCCCTTCTCCAGTCACCCAAACCACCGCTCCCGTGGCTCAGGAATGCCAGTTCCTCTGCGGGCAACGCATGAGAGTTTAAAATCAAAGGCGATGCAAACTGATGCTATGTGGAATTCTGCTTCCCAGCTGCAGGAGTGCTTTCCAGTCTATCTTAAAGCCCAAGGAACTTGAGGGCTAGCACTGGGGAGTCTGATTCCAGGTTCTTCTGCCAATAGCTTTCCAACATTTGACTACTGATGAATCATAATATAGAAGTGTTAGAACTCAAGGAGGCCTTTAGAAATTATTCTACCCAAAATGACTTCCTTCTTACATGGGGAAATTGAGGGCTGGTGCAATACACTCATTTGTCCCTTAATGATAGGGACATGGTCTGAGATACACACTGCTAGCTGAGTTCGTAGTTGGGTGACCATTAGAGTGAGTACTTACACAATCTATAATTGCAGCATCATCAGTCCATATGATTTTAATAGATCACCATTGATGCGGATTGTTATGGACCTGAAGGTTATTAAGTGCTGTCTGACAGTATTAGTGTTTCTGTAGAGCTTTGATGCCTACAAAGCATTCTCATAGCCATTACCGCTTTTCACCCATGGTGGCTTTTCCCAGGGCGTGGTGTCCTGCTCAGCCTGGCAGAGCTATTTCCCTGTACCTGGCAGTTATGATGAAGTTGACAATAATAGGACAATGTGAAATAAGGAGCCACAGAAATGAATAAGCAAAACAAGAGCCAGGCAAAGCTCTGTTCCACCATCATCCTGCCGCTTAGTAAATCATGCTGTACCTTTAGGCTGCAGAACTCGTAGTCCCTGAAGTCCGTAATCTTCACTGAAGACAGGCAGCTTTCCAGATCGGTTATGTACTTGTGTTTGTCTTTGCCCTGCTTAAAGATTGTTAGAAATGACATGAATTCTTTATTGACACAGTTTCAGCAGCTTCAGCATCTTCTGTTGATCCTCTGACATGCAGGAAATGAGACCAAACCACTGGCAGACACAGACACTGTAGGCCACAAACTGTTCCACAACCATTTCCATGCCACGGTTCCACCCTCCATCAGAGACGGAGGACAGAGGCTCATGAGGCTCTAGTTCAAATCTCTCAGCTTGCTAAAAACAGACAGATAGACAGAAAGACAGACAGACAGACACACCCACAGACAGACAAAAGCAAGGCACAGAATGGGCACAGAACAAATAGATGGGCTCTACCGCCAGTGCCCACCCTTGGAGTGATTACCCCTTTGGCAGCTTTAACTTTTCTAGACTGTGGACCCCAGAACATTTGCGTGAGAAAGTGCCTCAGACATATGGATTCAGCCTCTAAGCAGCTGACTCAACAAAACCCAGTTAATGAGACTTGCCCATCACAGCAATTCTCTGCTAGAAAGTACCAGAATATTCCAGAAACTCTAGTTTTCTTAGAATGGACTCACCCATTTATTTTCATTACAGTCTTCATTCTTAATAATATAGGTTTTAAAACTTGGATGACAGATATTACACAATTATTGCAGGATATTGAGAAACAAAAATAACAAAAAATAGTCACTCCTAATCTTGAACCTCAGATAACATTTTCTGGTCATAGTTGTAATTTATTTTTAAATGCTATCACATTTACATATCCTTCTGTAACTTGTTTTGTAAGATTGATAGATTGTGAGCAGTTTGGGGTGGATTTATCAGTGTTCTGTGGCATGTCCTGAAATACCCACTCAGAGTTCAGGTTGCCAACCAAACCAGGAAGAAGCTATCAGATAACTATGGGTCAGGCTTTCTACCTTGGCCGCCCTTCATTGCAATGTTTATCGCAAATCATCTTTCAAGGCATTCTGTTGCCTAAGGGGGCCTGGCGCTGGTGCCCATGCACAGGGTTTGGGGAAGTTAACCAGTGTTGTGTTAATGAGTAGGAGGAGGCACGGGCTCCATGGTGAGTCCAACCATCCCCTGCCCTTGCTTCCCAGAGCGCTGGTCTCTGGCTGCTTGTGGCAGAGATAAGAAATCTTTCATAGACTCTGTAGCCTCCACAGTAGCAAAGGAATCTTGGAGCCCCTTGGGGACCTCCTACAGTCAGTGGGCCAGATGCCCTTTATTGATATCTGAAACCATAGTGACTGCATGCGGTAGCAATAAAAGCCATCAGTCAGTTGGAGAGGACAGAGGTTGGGGTAAGGGCAACAGGCTGCAGCTTTGGGTGAGTGGGTGCCAGTGCTACCCTCTGGAGGGCGCTCC
>PVKN010026628.1:0-13762 GCA_004027915.1 Capromys pilorides | reverse complement strand
TCCAGCTCATCCTCCTAATCTAGTCCTGCGTTCTATGCCTCGTAGTTCAGCTTTTCTGCTGGGTGATCAAGGGCAAGTGAAAGCCAGACCTGTAGAAGAGCACATTCATGCTTTTGTATCTGCCAGGGTCAAATCCCCTCAGGATGAACTTAGGAACCATGTACATTGCTTTGTACAACTGTGGCCAGAGTCGGCCATCGGGATGAGTCACGGCCATTGCTCGACCAGTTTGCTCTCTGTGAAAGCCTGAGAGAATGTCCTCTCTCTAGGTGACTCTCCTTAGGCACACTGTACTTCGTTTATCCCTTTCCTCTGAGGTCCCTTATCCCCCATCTTTTCTTAGGCCTTCTGTCCAAAAGCAAAGTTGTGAGGAGGTGAGGAGGCACCGCCCACAGTTTTCTCTGTTCTGCCACCTCGCAGTGGCCTCAAACCAAAAAGGAATCTAAATTCCATCACGCATCAGTTTATTGAGTGCCAACTATGGGCCAGGCACTGCCTTAGTTCTGGAATATAACACCCAATGAGCAAATGAGCATGGGGCACAGTGACACGCACTCCCACGCAAGGACCCTGGGAGGCTGAGGGTGACGAGGGTGAAGCCAGCCTGGACAAGTCAGCAAGGACCTACCTCAGATTTTAAAAGAGCCGGAGACATAGCTCAGCGGTGGAGCAGTTGCCTCCCAGGTAGGAGACGCTGGGTCCCACCCGCAGCACTGAAAGAAAGAAAAATCATTGCCCCCGGGAAGCTGAAGTTACAACAGAAGAGCCGGGGACATGGGTGGACTGATTTCAGGTGGGTAAGACTTCCATGTTGTAGCTGTGAATCTATGGTTTCAATTTTTTTGCAAGGTAGCTCAGTGATCTAAAGCGCCTGCTTAGGCAAGCTTAGGCAACCCCAGGGACTGGGGTTCAATCCCCGGCACCACATGCTGCGCCAGCCCCACCCCCAAGGCAGGCTGAGCCGTGGGGGTGGCCCACACCTGTCCTCCCAGCACTCTGGGAGGCTGAGGTGGGAGGGTGGCAAGCTTGAGCCATCCCAGGCAACCTGGTGACTTAGCAGGGCCCCTGTCTCAAAATAAAAACGGATTCAAGATGCAGCTGAGAGGCCGGGGAGAGAGCTCCATGGCATAAGTGCCTGCCTGGCAAGTGCAAGGTCATGAGTTTGAACCCCAGTCCCGCAAAAAAAAAAAAGATGCAGCTGAATGGCCCTGGGACTGCCGATCAAACACATACAGTAAGTGTGCCTGGGTGCTGTGAAGGCCTGGACAGCGCAGCACGAGAGCGCAGCAGGAGGAGCGACGTAGGCACTGTCCTCTGTAAAGCTGCAGGTCCATGCACCTCCACACGTGCAGGAACCCCGAAACAGCTGCAACCTCGAGGTGCTCACAGCGACAGCAGCAGGCTGTGCTGCTTGCCGTCCAGGCGGGGAGGACCTGCTGTCCCAGCTGAGGAGCCGAATTCTAGCTCCAAGCCGCTCCCCTTCACAGGAGCCTGGAGGACACACACACTAGGGGCAGTCAGCAGCAAGGGGGCAGGGGCCAGCCACCCGGGACACCCAGCTTCCCCAGGTGAAGGCTGGGTGTGGGGGCACACCCTTGTCACCTCAGCACTCAGGAGGCTGAGGCAGGAGGGTCACTGTAAGCTCCAGGCCAACGTGACCCTGTCTCACAGAAAAAGGCTCTTAGGAGTCACAGGCTCAGCCCGGGGCCCTTGCGTCTCCAGGCTGAACCATCTTCCTTGGCCTCAGTGGTGCGGTTGCACCGGCCTTTTCCCTGCACCCCAGGTACTGGGGAAGCTGAGCAGCCGCCAGGTGACCATGGCCAGGATATCTGAAGCGGTGTCACAAAGCCAAGTGCCCCTCCCCAGCGGCAGCGATGTGGCCACACAGCGATATCCACACCAGAGAGAGGACCAGGCAGTGACGGGGGCAGCGAGGCGGCTACAGAGGCACAGGCTGCAGCAGTGCAGGAGCGGCGTCCGGCCTTGTACGGCAAGGCCAGTGCCAGCAGCCCTGGCACGGCGTCTGTCGGGGTCTCCTGAGTCAGAGAGGCCCAGAGAAGGGGCCGAGCAACCCCAAAGGTGGTGTTTAGGGTTTGGCTTTGCAGCGCCAGGGGTGGAACCCGGGGCCGTGGCACCCGCTGAGTGAGTGCAAACCTCACTGATGTGCCCCAAGCAGAGGAAAGTGATGGTTTTAGGTGAAGATTTATAAGAACTAGAGAGGGGCCGGGGACTTAGCTCAGTGACACAATGCCTGCCCAGCAAGCATGAGCTCTCAAGTCCGACCCGACACTGGCCGTTTCCTGCTAAGCCGGGTGTTGAACACTCAGCGTACACTTCCTATTTTGCAAGCCACGGCTGTGCTCTGGTCACATGATCTCTGAGGGCTTGGGTTTTTCTCTTTCCACTGCTGGAAATTGGATCCCAGCAGGGCTCCACTCTCAGGCCTTTTTGATTTTACTATTTTGAAATAGGGTCTCACTAAGTTGCCCATGCTGGGCTCCAAATTGTGATCCTCCTGTCTCAGCCTCGCAGAGCCCTGGAATGACAAGCATGTGCCACCACACCGGGCTGACAGTGCCCACAGCCTCCAAGCATGTCACAAGTCACAAAGCTAAATCGAAGCAGGGCTCCTAAACTGACGACTCTGGCGACTGCTTTACTTCATCTTCTGCAATTAAAAAGGAAAAGGGGACGCAAAATCCATCCAGAGGGGAGGGGGTCATGGAGCGCAGCATGGTCCCCACCCAGCAACCCACTAGGAGCGGTGAGGCCAGAGGCCCTCAGTGAAGCTGATTCCAGTGGCAGTGAGCTGCAGCAGGCAGGAACTGGGGCTGAAGAGGCAGGAAGGACGCGCCCCTTGATGCTCCCGGGGTGCAGCCCTGCCCACACCTGTCCTAGGAAGCCACACGCGCTCATTCCACTGCAGCACTGGGGCTGCACCTGCCACGCGCTTGCGAGCAGTATTTAGTGACTCGCAGCCGCTGTGCCCGTGTGCTTCCCAGACCGCCTGACGCCACCAGCAACATGAGGCTCTGACCGAGGGACAACTGTTCCGGAAGAGCCTCTGGCATCCCTGTAGCACAGCCCCAGCCCCAGCCCTCCTTCCCGAAGCTGCAGGGCCCCTGCAGGCACAGGGCTGAGGCGGGTCTCAGGTGCCCGCCCAGGGAAGCTGTGACCCAGAGGTGCCTGAGCCTGCAGAACACACGCAGTCTAGGGCCCAAAGGGTGCCCTGCGGCGCTGCCCAGTCCACATCCGAACACACGAGGCTGAGGGACTCTGAGCACGGTCTCGCCGGTCTGCAGCGGGCATGATAGGTTTAGTGGTTTTTGTTTCTCCATCCTTTCCCCGCGGTGCTGGGGTTTGAACATGGGGCCTCCCACATGCTGACAGGCCTCTACCATTAAGCCACATCCTCAGCCCTTTCTACTTCTATTATTTATATGTTTTGCTGTTCCGGGCATTGAAACCTGAACCTTGTGCCAACTTACATAGCTCCCAGCCCTTTTTTCCTTCTGATACTGGGTATCACTAAGTGGCTAAATTGCACGAGCTCAACGAATTTGCAAACTACCTGCCTCTGCTTCCGCAAGTGCTGGGAGTACAGGCGCACACCACCAGTCCTGTGTTTATTTTCCCCTGGCGGGGGGGGGGGTTCTCCTTAAATTCCGTGGGCTGGTTTTGAATTCGGCGATCCTCCCCAGCAGGCTGCAGTGCTGTTGTTTACTTTTTTTAGATTAACTTATTCCTTAAGATGTCGAACGCGTCTGAACTTGTGAGCAGAAAACTCCTCCGGACAAAGTCGTTCTGCAATTTTCCACTGCCCCCCACCCTGCCCCACGAGGAGTCGAAACTCGCGCAACGCAGCGGCGGCGGCGGAGGGATCCGAGACGCGCGCACGCGCCACACGCTACTCGCGCACTGATTGGCTGGTACCGAGCTGGCCTCACATCGGCCCAGCCGTAGTGCCGTAGAGGACTGGCCTAAGGACTGGCCAATCGCATTGTGTTCCGGTGCGTGGGCTGCGCCTCTCAGCCAATCCGAAGGTCGATCCTGAAAAGGGCGGTGCAACGGAGGCGGGGTCACCCGTCTCCTGGCACCATCACCTTGACGACTCAACAGCAAGCCCGCCCCGCCCCAGCGGTTGCCAGCGCACCCGGAAGCGCTCACCTTGAGCTCTGGGTCGCGACCTCTAAGTCGTAGAGAGTAGGAGGTCTGCGCCAGGAGCACCTGGAAAATGTTTTCCAGATGTGTATGGAGCACACAGTGAGAACCAGACACCATGCACTGGGAATCACTAGGAAAATAGCGGGGGAAAGGGTCCAAGCATGCTAGATAAATTAATTAAGTGCCCGGAGGTGCTCATTACAGGCTGCACGGATTGGGCAGGTCCTAGGGCACGACTGAACCCTGCAGGCGCTGCTGGCAGGGCAGCCTGGCATCTTGCTGGACAGCAGACGTTTGTGTCCCTCCAGTGTGCCCTAACTCTCCAGGCCAAAACCAAGGAAACAGCCACTTTACCTTCGAGGACTCCAGCCTTGCGTGCGCATGCCGGAACACTAATAATACATACAGGGATCAGACCTAGCGGGCTGGGGATGCAGCTCGCTGCAGAAAGCCCGAGTTCAAGCCTCAGTACCGCATAAAGAGAAGAGCCGAGCCTCGCCAGGACCCGGAAGCCACAGGGGCACAGATGGATCCAGTTGCTCTAAAGTTGGGTTCAAATTTTCTGTATCAGGAAAAACGTGGAGCTGAATTTCACAGCCTGGCTCCAGAACAGAAGCAAAACAGCACCTCACGCTGAATGGCGTGCACCCATTCCAGACACCCCAGGACTGAAGGGAAGGATTCTAATGTCCACCAATGAGAATGGCTTAAAGTAATGGCACGGCTATGAAAGGGGGTCCTCGTGGCCACGCAGATTTGGGCCAGCTGGCCTTAAAGTCACCATATGTCGAAAGCTGACCTCAAACTCCCAGTGATCCTCCTGCCTCTGCCTGTGAGTGCTGGGATCACAGGTGAACACCAACACGCCCCCCTGAACAAGCATTTTTTTTTTTTTTTTTTTTTTTTGCATGAGGACAGAACTCAGGACCTTATGCTGTCAGGCAGGCGTTTATTGCCAGTGAGCTGTCTCCCAGGCCCCTGAACAAGCATTTCTAAACCTCCACTTCTTCACTTTTTTTGGGGAGGGGGCAGGACGGGGGTTCAAACTCACAACCTTGCACTTGCCAGGCAGGCACCTGTGCAACGGAGCTATCTCCCCAGCCCCTCCACTTCTTCTTCACTTCTTTTCTAAACTTACAAAAGTAGGGCTAAACCAGGTGTGGTGGCAGGCTCTAAACCCAGCACTCTGGAGGTGGAGGCAGGGGGACCTCTGTGTTTGAGGCCAGCCTGACATACACAGCAAGAGCAAGTTTCAAAGAAAAGTGTCTCCAAGGCCAGGCTGGCGCCATTTCTCCTACTTGGCGCAGGGGGGTGATGGTGTTCGACAGAGGAGCAGGCTGAGGCCCAGGTGCCCCAGGAGAGACTGCTCTTGGGCCGAGTTTCCCAACTACCGTGAGGCCTGAGGCGTCTGGCTGCTGCGTGGTGGGATTATCCCTTCTTAGGAGCAGCTGGGAAGCTTCATGGAGCCAGGCAGGCAGAGCCAAGGGGGACCAAAGCTGCCAACCCGGGCACAAGGTCTCCTTTCCTCTCCCCTCAGCCCACCAACCCAGGCCTCTGGCTTCCCTGCTTGCCTGCATGTCTCTCTCTGCAGCCCAAGGACTGGAAGGGCTCCGTCCTCACCTGCCTGGGGTCATGGAGACCATGGGTGAGGTCTGGCAGCCACAGTACCCAGGACACAGGACAGGTCAGTACAGATGCATGCCCACAGGGCTTCACTTGTCCCTAGGTCCCGCCCCTCGGGGACAGCACAGGACTGAGTCTCCACAGCCACCGCAGTTAACGAACCCACGCCTCGGGTCCAGGCTGTCACCGTGCCCCGCCAGATCCCAGTCACCTGAATAGCGCAGCATGGCGGAGGCATCTGGTGAGCTTCCGGGCAGACGGCACTCTTTGGCAGCCGCAGTCAGGGCAGACCAGCCCAAGATGCCAGCCCTCTAGGAGGCTGAGGCAGGACACAACTTAGTGAGGCCCTGTCTCAAAATAGAAAAATAGAATGAGGGTAAAAATAGAGCTCAGGGCACTGGGCATGGTGGTGCACGCCTGTAATCCCAGCGCTCGGGAGGCTGAGGCAAGAGGACCATTGTGAGTTCCAAACCCGCCTGAGCTGCAGAATGAGACCCTGTCTCATAAAGACTCACAAAAAGTAAACAAAAAAGAAGTCCAAACAACAAAATTACAATAAACATTTATTTATTAAGCTATAATCTCACAATAGTTTAATTCTGTTCTGAAATCAATCTACAAATATCTCTACATAACACCAAAGCCAGTGATTTAATAAATAGGAGGAATGTATAATATCACTTTGCAAAAAAATAAGCCCAGTACATTTATATTTATATGTCTGTGGTTTCCCAAGGCTCTTGGGACTAAAGTATGCAAAGCACACCACACACACACACACACACACACACACGCACACACTGCTCAATCAAATGGCTTTATAGTGTGTCAAAGTAAGCACTATGTAAAATTTATAACCAGATACACAAAATAGGAACTGAACCAGGAACACACTGTTGGTATTGGGCACCGCACCTCACGATAGGACCTAAGAACAGGGAAATAACCGCTTTGCAGAGTCTGGCATGGGCACTAATCACCGTCACGAGGAATCCACAGAGTGACATGGCGGAGCCGCCGTAGGGCACGCATGCAGGCATGGACAGACAGGGCCACTGCAGGTTCAGCTCTGCACAGAGGACATCAGCACACGGGGTCAGCGACGCCGTTAATGGCAAAGCCACCATGGGCAGCACAGGCTGCTCACAGCAGGCTCGGCGCCTCAAGTGCCCAGGGATACACGCAGGGCCCTGGGTCCGAGCTGGCCAGAGCCGCTGATTCTGTCACTCACAAGCAAGCAGCAGCCATCCAGTGACCGTGAGCAGAAGGCTTGCGGGGCAGGCGGCAGCGGGCAGTGGGCAGCGGGCAGCAGGCCGGGTGGAGCCGAGCTCTGCCTTCAGGCTGAGTCCCCAGCCTTGAACAGTGAGGGCCGGGCCAGCCTGCCGTGCACACCTGCAATCCCAGCACTCAGGAGGCAGAGGCAGGACCATGGGGACTTGAAGCCCAGCATGGACACCAAACAAGACTCAGCCGAAAAAGAACAACTGAAAAAAGAGCCGAGGATAGATCTCTGCAGGAAGCCACGGGTAGGACCCCCAGGACTGCAAAAGGGAGAGTTGGGGGACAGCCTCACCTGGCTGGCGCAGAAGCTCGCTTTTGGGGGAAGTCAGCACATCCCAAACCCTCCAGAAGTCCCCGAGTGTCACCCATCAGACAGCTGTCACTCATAAGATAGGTGCCAAAGTTCTGAAAACAGCCACAGCGGCAGCAACACTGGTACAAGGCAGCTGGCCTGGCTCCTGTGCCCACGATGTCACCTGTGTCCTTAGACCCCTGTGAACCCTGACACATGCCCTGGAGCCCTCAGCAAGCCCGACACAAGTCCAGGACAGGGGCAGGACCTGGAGACCCTGTGCCATCTCTGCGGGCACACGAGCCCCATTCGCAACCTCCCTGGCGCACGGCCGCCCTGCCAGGTCTCGCTGACACCCAGCAAGGATGTCCCCACCCATCACTGAGTCACCTATTCCCTCTGAAAGGCCCCTCCCAGGAACTGTGGCATTCAGCCATTCCCATGGGCACCATCACCAGCCCATCACCCCCAAGTCCTGGAAATGTCAAGCCATGCGCAAAGCCAGCCAAGGTGGCCAGAGTTCCAGGCCTCTGGGTGACAGGGCTCCATCGCTCTGGACACCAACCCGCCCAGGCCACATGAGCGGCTAGGCATGGCCACTCCACTCCGAGGCTACTTGCTGCAGTAGGTGGCAAGAAACACTGTGACTCAGGGACGGAAACACGGACGTGAACACTTAGCAAGATATTTTAAAAATTGGTCCTTAATGAATTACAGCAGGTCCCCCTTGGGTGACGTCCAAGGTAGTACAGGCGCCAGCAGGAGGGGAATGTATTCTACAGCCCTGAAGACAGGAGAGAATGCTCTTCAAGGCGCTGATGGTACAAAAATACAATTTTTCATATACAAAAGAACGAGATGAGATGGGGCGGAAACCTACAGGCTTCTGTGGAGTGGAAGGAGAGCCAACCCTTAACTACTGGGGTCTCCAATGCACCCAATGGCCTTTAGAGCCGTTCCAGAAAATGTTCCAACCCAGCATGTGGAATTCCTACCAGCACACACTCAGCGTCCCTGAAGTGGCACTGAGGATGAACAGAGGCTCCTGTAAGGAGGAAGGCAGCTCGCTCAGGTGTAGAGGGGCCTGGGGCAGAGCGCCACAGGCTCACATAGTTCGAGGGAGGCCCCGGCTTTTACCTCAGCGCCACAAACAAACTAGACATCTTTTTCCTCGAGTACAGCAACGTGTAAAAATAGGCTTCAGAGGGGCTGGGGAGATAGCTCCATGGCACAAGTGCCTGCCTGGCAAGTGCAAGGTCGTGAGTTTGAACCCCTGTTCCGGGAAAAAAAAAAAAGAAAGAAAAATTGGCTTTTGAGTCTGTACTTGTTCAATTAGGAAAAACAAGACATTCTCAACCGCATTTTTTTCTTTTCCTTTGTTTTGAGATGGATCTGCTTGTGTAGTCCAGGTTGGCCTTGAACACACGATAACCCTCCTGCCTCAGCATATGCCATCGTGCTTGGCAAAACCACAATTTCAGTCGGTACTGTGGTCCCTCAGACGGCAGAGGGGAAATAGCAGGCACTCTGCCAGGCCACGGGCAGCCAGGACCCTGTGCCCAGACATGACAGTGACCACAAGGCAAGGCCACGGCTGGGCCCTACGGACAGCACATGCACAGCAGTCTCCAAACCTCTACGTGGCACAGCCAGTGCCCACAGGAAAGAGGACAGTGACCTTCCCAAGAATTTGTAACCTGAGCTTAAAATCATCCCATCGCCACATTCAGCGGTGTTCACCTGCAATCTCAGCCTTGGATGGCTGAGGCAGGAGGGTTCCTACAAGTTCAAGGCCTGCCTGGACTCCACAGTGAATTCAAGGCCAGCCTGAACTGCATAGCAAGACCCTGTCTCACAAACAACAGATTCATACAGCAACGATCATGGGTCCAATCCAGAAATCATGTTGATGGCTCCCTCTGGTACCTTAACATCGGAAGCCTCAGAAGCACTCTTTTTTTTTTTTTTTGTATTTTTAGGGCAAGGTCTACAGAGCATTCAGGGTCTCACTGCTAGATCAGGCTCCTAGTGGCCGCCTGCTTCAGCCTCCCAAGAGCACCACCGTCCACTGTGCCCAGTCTCCAGAAGCACTCTCGGAACCTCCGCTTCCCACTCCAGGAGCCAAAGACAGCTCCACACCACGCTGCCCAAGCAGTGCTGGCAGCTGAGCCCACGGCCAGCCGCAGAGGAGCCCCCGGCCGGGTCCTGACCAGCGGAGGCCCGGTGCTGGCCCGAGGCGCCCTCCCTCCCTCCCTCTTCCTGCAGAAGCCAGGGTGATTCCATGACAGGTCCTACCAGCCTCGGCCTAACATCAGACAGGAAGGACCTACCACGGCCACTGTGGAAACCCCAGGAAAACCTTGCGGGGCTCCTCCACGGCACGCTGCTCCGAGGGTCGTGCACCCAGCGACAGATTTGAAAATGGGATTGGCTGGGAGCATTTTTTCTTTTTTCTTTTTCTTTTTGAGACAAGCTCTCTCTGTGCAGCTCAGGCTGATCTCGAACTCACAAACAATAGTCCTCCTGCCTCAGCCTCCTGAGTGCTGGGATTACTGGCATGTACCACCATGCCTGACTATTTTTTTTTATAGTCCTGAGCCAACTAACAAAATGAAAAAAAAAAGAAAAACAAAACAACAGCCGGGCCTGGTGGTACACACGTATGATTCCAACACTCAGGAGGCTGAGGCAGGAGGATCATTATGAGTTTGAGGCCAGCCTGGGCTACTTGGTGAGACCCTGTCTCCAAAACTAACCGAACAAAATAAAACAAACCAGCCATCTGGGGTCAGCTTTCCTGCTGAGGCCTGGAAGGCGAACATCAAACCCGAACACCAGCTTGATTCCCCGGTGACCTCCAGGCTGACCCTGGCAGCTCCTGACACTGAGCCCCTGCACATTCCGCTTACAAATCTCCAGGCTGAAATACACAGAAGCGCAGGCCAGGCGTGGCGGCCCAGGCCTGGACCGCAGCACTAAGGGGGCCGAAGCAAAGGGATCTCAGATTCAAACCCAGCTTAGGCAACTTAGCCAGACTCTGCCTCAAAATAAAAATCAAAAGGGCTGAGGATGGAGCTCAGCATGAAGTCCCCGGGTTCAGCGCCCAGCATGGCAAAACAAAACAAAACCCAGTGACCAAAAACAAACACAAAAACTGCACCAAACTGCAGAGGAGAAAATACCTTGGTGCGTCTAGAAAGGCCATGGATAAAGCTGGGCAGGGGCCCTGGGAGGCAAAGGGGGCTGGGTTGTACCCTCAAGCCCAGCTGCCAGGAGTGTTTCATTTACTTTTATTTTTTGAGACAGGGTCTTGCTATGTTGTGCATACTGACCCTGAACTCACAGTAACCCTCCTGCCTCAGCCTCCCCCTCCACTGCTGGACTCGCAGCCCTGTGCCACCCGCCTGGCACCAACCACCCACATTTAGAAGTGACAATATTCATTAACTAAGTCTCCACCAAGCCGAGATGACAAAACAGTGCCCAGCTTGGCAATGAAGGCCACACACAGGGATGGGGACGCCACCCACCCACTCTTACACCTTCCTGAGAGCTTCCAGCCTGCACGCCCTCCCCCGATGGAAAATTCTAACAAACTTCGACCCCATCTGCCTTTATTTAAAAACCTTACAAAAGATGTATTTAAATGTTTGAAAAATTAATTTTATGTTCTATGCACAGATAAATTTCTCCCATTGTACAGCCCATAGGGTTCTATTCTTTGTTTAAAAAATATTCTGCCCAGGGCCGCCCCCTGGCGGCACGGGCCGGCACTGCACACCGTCGCGGTGTCCCTTGGGAGCTGCGATTCTCGCACGGCTGGAAACACCCTCACCAGGCGCCTGGCTCACTGGCTGCCGTTTATTAGGATCGCTTGGGGTTTGGCACTGCCAGCTTCTTCTTTCTCCTCTGCTTTCTGGGCGCGCGTGTGGGTGCGGGTGGATCCAGCCGGCTGGCTGACCTTCATTTGTCCTTGGGGCGGTCCAAGGTCTCCAGCACCCTGTTGAGGCGGATGTTGAGCAGGCGGACCTGGTTCTCCAGGTGCTCGAGCTTCTCCTCCACATTGGGGCCGCTGGGCGTGCCGGGGCTGCCGCTGCGCCAGTAGAAGCCCATGGGCCCCGTCATGAAGTAGACAGCGACCACCAGGCACAGGGGCAGCACGGCGCTCTCGGGCTCGCCCTCGTACTTGTGCAGGATGTACATGCAGGACATGGAGAAGAGCACAACGCGCACGATCCAGAAGAAGCGGCCGAACATCAGGTGCAGGACGCTGAAGGTGAAGCCCAAGGTCAGGGACAGGAACCAGTAGGCCAGGAGGACGACACCGACCAGCAGCAGCGCCCGGGCAGGGCTGTTGGACACAGCGGCGGGGCTTAGGTACTGCAACAGGTTGGACACTGCAGGGCAGAGCAGAGGACAGGCGGTCAGGTCACCGCGAGCACCATCCTGGCAACCCTGCGGGACCCCTGCTGTGCCAAGAGTGTCAAGTGCAATCCCCCCGTCCTCCTCCCCCTCCCCCCACTCTCCTTTAACTTCCATAACTGGAACACTCAAGGTAGGCCTTGGGCGCAGCCGTCTAGGTGGCAGGAATTTCCCAGACTCCCTTGCGGTTACATAGCTCACTTGGGACCCAGGAGAGGTACCCAGAAGTGCTTTGCGGTAGCTTCGAAGAATTCTATAAAAGTAGTGGAACGGGCCCTTTACCTCCTATTCATCTCCCGGACTGTGGACCCAGTGCCTAGAGTTGGTGCACAGCCATCTTGGGCCACGAAGGAAAAGACATTACCTATCAGGGAGACAGGCGTCGCCGTCTTGGGGATAGGACCCTGCAGAGCTGTCACCGTGCCTGGCCAGCTCTCTGTGAACTGTCACCACTAGGAAATAAACTTCCATCTTGGCTAAGCCACTGTTATCTTGGGTCTTAGTCACACCTGGACTCTACATCAAAAATGGAGCGGCAGGGGCTGGGGAGACAGCTCTGTGGCACAACTGCCTGCCTGGCAAGTGCAAGGTCATGAGTTCAAACCCTGGTCCCGCAAAAAAAAAAAAAAAAAAAATGAGCAAAGAGGTGGAGTGCCATCTATATTCCAAGTTTAAGTGAATTACAAGTTGAAAGAAGGGTAAAAACAAGAAAGCATTCTTGGGGCCGGCGAGATGGTTCAGTGGTCTAAAGTGCCTGCTTAGGCAAGCTAAGGCAAGCTTAGGCAACTGCAGAGCTGCGGTTCAATCCCCGGCACCATATGCTGTGCCAGCCCTACCCCCAGGGCAGGCTGAGCTGGCTAAACATAAATAAGTAAATGAATAAATAAAAAAAAGTTAAAAAAGAAAATAAAATAAATTTTAAAAATAGGTTAAAAAAAAGAAAGCGTTCTTTTTGGTTGTTTTTTTTTTTTTTTTTGTACCAGGGATCTAACACGGAACCTTGTGCCTGCCATGCAGGCGCTGATGCCACCGAGCTCGCTCTCTGGCTCTCAGGGAACACTCTTGAAACCACCTCTGGCAGGCCATTATGAAAACTGGCCACGTTTGCCCACGCTGCTCTGCACACTCTGGGGTCATTTCGCAAACGCACGCATCGCTATTTCACCGCCCTCCTCCAAGAGCCGAGCCGCTGCCCCAGGTCCAGCCCATCACCCCTAATTCCCAGCCAACCAGAAACACGCTCAGAGCTGAGCTGTCCCAACCAGGACCCAGGCCGCGCCGCGCGGCACTCGGATATGTCACTTCCGTCTCTGTTCATCAAGAAACGCCCACTCAGCACCCTGGAGTTGGTTCTCGACCTCTGTTTCCTTCGGTGCTGGTCTGTTTTCTTACTTGAGGTCCACCTGCCTCAGCCTCCTGAAGGCTAGGATCGCAAGGACACCCACCACGCCCAGCTTCCGGGCCGTTCCCAGGGCGTCACTGCCCAAGGGACCCACAGAGGTCAGAGGCTCTCGGGCACCGGGGCAGGTGGCCGACACGCCCAGGGCACCGCGGGCCACGCGGGGGCTGCGGCAGTGGCTTCCTGTGGTGACCCCGAGCCCCCTCCCAACTGTGCGTGCCACCCACTGTTGTCTCATCGGTCTTACGGGGACAGGAAAGGACCTGGCCCCCAGCAGCCAGGCGGTCGCCCCCTGCCAGGTTCCACACACTGCAGCCAGCGCCGTGCAGAGCGCCAGATGGAAACAGCGATCTCCAAGAGCCAGGGTGGCCCGGCACTCGGGGCTGAGGCAGGAGGACCTCAAGCGGAAACCCGGCCAGGACGCTCAGCAACTTAGCAAGTGGCAGCTTGGCTCAAAATTAAAATACAAAATGGGCAGAGGATGGAACTCAGGACTATGGTCCTGGGTTTAATCCCCAGCACAGGAAAGGGGGGGTAGAGGTAAAGAGAGGAGAGAAGAGGGGAAGAGGTGGGGAAAGTAG
>PVKN010026627.1:0-13765 GCA_004027915.1 Capromys pilorides | reverse complement strand
CTGGAATCCTTGATGCTATATTGATCTATCGCAGGGGTCAGAAACTTGTCCAGCAGCAGCAGAAACTTCATCTTGATCTCCTGTTTATAATTTTTTAATGGTTGTCAAACAACAGGAAGCCAGGGAAGAGCAGGCAAAGTCAATTCTGTGTCGGAGTGGGGTGGAGGCAGAAGCAGTAGAGACTTTTCATGTAGTTTTTGTTTTCGCCTTTGTCTCTATGCTTCTCTACCTCTTAAAGCCATCTTTAAAAAATTCCTGGTGTTACCTTTCTTGTCCATGGCTTATAACTTATTTAAGTATTTCTTGAATCTAATCACTTATTCATTTGGTCATTTACTTCGACAGAATGTAATTGAAAACCTAGAACACTAGTCAAAGAGAATAATGACAGCAACAATCCCAGTAATTTAGTACAGCAAAAGTTTGTGTTTTGTTCTCCTAAACTCAGTGCAAGTGTTGCTGCTGAGGCAGTGTACTCGTATGGGTAATCTAGGAATCTGTTGTTTCTTAAGATGTGACACAGCCATGAGAAGGTTGGGCATTCCTTGCCCCTAGCCACATGCACAGGGAAAGCCTTTGAAGCCTTGGGGTGTCTTATGCTGGGCCCGACAGTAAGCATGCTGTGCTCACGGTTCACTGAACCGCAGCCAGTGCTATGTCTCTATTTTCCAAGCTGGGAGCAAATGGGCAGGTGCAAAAGGAGGTTGCAAATGCACTGTAATTTCATATTCATGAAGAAGAGGAGAACCGAAGAGCACAGTGCTAGACATTTTGCCAAGTATTGGACAGTAAGCCAAAATGGAAAGGAAATAATGTTTAGGGTCAGGAGTCCAGAGGACACATATACTGAAAATTAAATATAATGCAGTATTAACAGTTACTGAGGTTAACTGTCCTCCATACACTATGCTATGCCCTTTGTTAATGTATCTTTATAACGGCTATGTAAGACAGGTGCTTTTGTCATTTTGGTTTTATAGGCAGGAAATAGGCATACCAGCCTAAGGGACTTGCTCAGAGCCACGTAATAGATAAGTAACAGCCAGGCCTAGGTAGTCTTTATTATTTATTTGTTTTTTAAAAAATGTATTTAGTCCAGGGTCCGCAGAGTCTCACTACACAGATCAGACTCATAGTGATCCTCCTGTTTTCAGCCTCCCAAGCACTGGGATTACAGGGATGGGCCACCATGCCCAATCTCAATTGCAATCTCAGTATGCTCTGGAGGTGGGGCCAACATGGCACTTCAGGGATTGAGCTCTGGTCCCTGCACCTGCCCAAGCTGAGCTATCTGGCTGGCCCAAGTGTAGGTAGTCTTATCTCCAAAGTGTCAGCACATAGTGTCACAGCATCACACTATTGGACAGTGCTAGAGAGCTGTGCCCATCATTGAGGATCTCAGAGGAGTTGCCTTGTGTGGGTACAGGGAAGGGTTTTCTGCCCTCAGTGGTCCCTGAACTGAGGTGCAGTGGCTAAGTTGGATTTACTCAGTTTGGGAGCGAGAATGATTCCAGTAGAAAAAGCAGGAAGAATAAAACTAGAAGAGTGAAAAATATGTCCGCATTTCCCAGCAACCATAAGAAGTTGGATACCTTGGGTCAACATCCATGCTGGCAGTCGGGAGAGATGTATTGCTAAAGAAGAGGAGGCCAGGTCCCCAAGAGCATTTGATGCAGCACCAAGGAGCTAAGAATTCATCTTGGGGTGGGGAGATAGCTCGGCAGTCTAAGTGCCTGCCTGGCAAGTGCAAGGACCTGGGTTAGATCCCCGGTACCACATGCCATGCTGGCTACTAAAACTTGACATGCTAATGCTTGCTGTGATCCAAACACTGGGGAGGCTGAGGCAGAAGATTACTAGGGGTCTGAGCTGTATGACGAAACCCTTTACCAAATAAATTAATAAATAAAGAAAGAAAAAAGGAATTCATCTTAACTGACAAGAGCTTTGAAAGGTTTCAATTAGGGAACATAATGAATCAAGTTTGTTTGTTTATTTATTTATTTATTTATTTATTTATTTATTTATTTATTTATATAATGGCCAGCTCAGCCCGCCCTGGGAGTGGGGCTGGTGCAGTATGTGATGCCGGGGATCAAACCCGGGGGTCCCTGGGTTTGCCTAAGTTTGCCTAAGTAGGCACTTTAGACTGCTGAGCCATCTCACTGGCCCCAAGTTTACTCTTTGTTTATATTTCACTTGTGGCTATGTGAAAGATGGGTTGGTGTGACAGTGCCAGCTGAGAGATGAGTTAAGAAGCTTGTTAGTAGTCCAAGAAGGTCAAACTAAAAACAAAAACAAAAACAAAAAAAACCCCTTGTTTTCATTTTTATTGCTTGGGGCTATAAAATAATAGAAAATATTTGAATATTATTTCCACATGCAATAACCAGGGCTCATTTATTCCTACAGCAACTGTATGATAGTTTTTTTTATTAGCCTCATTATACAGGCAAGACTCAACTCTCCACATTGCAGTTCCAGTGCCTTGCAGTGCAGACTGTGCCCAGCATGAAGTACTTTTTATCTTTCATTAAAGATACAGACCTCTGGGTGGGTGTGTGGGGAAGGCAGAGGAGGAGGAGGGGCTGCAGCAGGGTCAGCAAGGAGTGGGCCAGTTACTAGGGACAGAGACCTTCCTATGAGCCAGAGAAGGGGTCTTGGAAGCAAGGTCAAGAGGTCAGCTGTGCTTCACTTTACTGACAAACAGAAAATCTAGGCTCAGCCTGGATCTTGAAACTAGTTGATTACAGAGAGGATAGGAACCCTGCTGGCTGCTCCTGGAGTCCCTGCTTGCCATTGTTGCCTCTGTATTTGATCTACATCTATGAAGTTATTGAGAGAGAAAAGCGTTTTCCTGGAATCAGAAGAAGCTTTGGATCAACATAAAATTTAGCATCTTTCAAGCCCACTTGCATAGTGTTTATCAACAAGCACTTTAGATCAATAAAAAACATGAATAGCTTTGGAATACACATATTCTTGTTAAGAGAAGGAGCCATTCTTCATGGCTTGCTAATGAGTTATTCCTCATGGATATTAAGGCTTCAGAAAAGATACACAGCACATTTGCTTGGGAGTGGCTCGGCTCTCTGAAGTCTGTCTTTGAGCCTTCTTGTTTCATCGCCATAATCAAGAGTACACAGCCCACCCCCAAGGCCACCATAATGAGAGGTGACTATGTAATTTATGGGGTTCTTGGTACTATGAAAATGTAGGACCTCTTTAAAAAATCAGTAAGGAATTTTATTAGTATATGTTTTTGATATTCTTTTGTGTCTTTTTTAGAAAAAAATAGTGCTGGGATTAGACTCCAGGTTCTCATCCACATACTCTTGAGTGAAGATGGCAACAGCATGGCATGAAATCTTGGGAGGGATCTGGTGTGACTGCATTGATCACACATGACAGAGAAGCCCCAGAACTTAGTTCTGTGGTTTTCCAAGGTATTTCCTGGAATGTGTCACTCTGCGGATGCCTCTACTGGTGCTACTCGCTTATCAAAATGCGTGATGAGATGCTTCAGAGCTCCTCACTTTGTTTTTTTTTTTAAATTTTATTTATTTATTTGTTTGCTTGTTGTGTTTGTTTCTTTATTTATTCATTTTGTGGCTGGCTCAGCCTGCCCTGGTGGTGGCGCTGGCGCAGCATGTGGTGCCGGGGATCGAACCGCAGTCCCCGCAGTTGCCTGAGCCCTCCTAAGCAGGCGCTTTAGACCACTGAACCATCTCGCCGGCCCCTAGAGCTCCTCACTTTGAAGCCTTTCTTGGTTTCCCTCATTACACAGGACATCACAAATGGCTCTAAGAGAAGCCTGGTCCTCCTGTTGAAGGCAGAATGCTCATGTCAGTCAGATCCTGTCTTGTCTCTGCCTTGTGCCTCCTGAGTACAGAGGCAAGGCACCTGTCAAAAGGCAAAGACCACAGATCAAGGGTCTTTTGTTTTAAGCAAATGACAGAAGAATGCAAAGAAAATATATTTTCTATACACAAAACTGTCACAGGATGTGTCCAGAAGATACAAAATCCCTGTAAATCCTTATAAAAAGATGAGTCAAATAGAAACATGAGCAAAAGACTTGGTTAAACATTTTGTTTAAGAAAAATCCTGAATATCCAATAATCTTACAGAAATATATTCTGCCCCATGGGTAATTAGGGAAAAGTAAATTAGAACTACAAGGAGAAATCCTTTTGTATTTTCCAGGCCAGCAAGTTGAGGTTTGTCAACAGAGCAGTCTCCCCAATCTGGGGTTTCACCTTCCATTACTTCACTTACCAGTGCTCAACCATCATCTGAAAGCATTAAGTGAGAAATGACAGAACTCAACAGTTCATAAGATTTAAATCACATACTGTTTGGAATGTCATGGCAAAGTCAGCTCCCCCTCATTGTAGGTGGGCATCACTGTTCTGAGTAGCGCACCCGCATGGTGAGTGATGCCATCTAGGGTGTTGAGGGGTTTGTCACTTAGTAACCACTACAGCTAGTTATGAGAGTCATGGTCGCAGCATCACAGTGCTTAGGTGCCAGTAACCCCTACTTTAGTTAATAATGATCCTAACGAGCAGAAAGTAGTGATGCAGGCACTTTGGATAAGCCAAACAGAAGCTGTAAAGGGCTCCTTCCAAGTGAAGAGGTGAAAGTTCTCTGCTTAACAAGGAAAGAAAAAAAATCATATCCTGAGGTTGCTCAACTCTATGGTAAGAGTCTTCTGTTCATGCAATTGTGAAGAAGGGGGGACAATCATGCTAACTTTGCTGTAGCACCTCAAACTTCAGAGGTTACATCTGCAGTACATGATAAGTGCTTAGTAAAGATGCAAAAGACATTACATTAGTGTACATATATACAGGAGAAATACACACTGTATGTAGGATTTGGCATTTTCTGTGTTTTCATGCTTCCACTGGGGGTCTTGGAATGTATCCCCTATGGATAGTGGGGCACCTGTATCACTCTTTTTTTAGTGAAAATGTAAATCAGTGAGAACTTGAAAATCAGCTCAACAACTGTGGAACAGTGTCCTTAGTAAAAATGGTGCGTCTACCCTCCATACTGGTATGTATCCCTTAGCCTAGACATTTGTGCTCACCACAGGACAACTAGTAGCCTAGGAAGAGTTACCTGGATGTTTTCTGGAAATACAGTGAGCACTGACCCAGCATCTGCAGGGAGTCCTGTGTACAACCCAGGTCGGGGAGCTCTGCTCTTGGGCTCTGTTCCTTCGGTGTTCTTGACAGAAACATGCTTAGAAGGCCAGAGAATAGAAAATACATTTTACAATATAACATAGCAAGGTGAAACACAACACAAAATTTTCATACAAGAATAGTTACCAAGTGAATTGCACTACATTCTGATAGTTTGTATTCAAGTTAAACTGTTGGTTGAGCCTCACTGTTGGTTGGGTCTTATCTGAAAATCAGTGTTGTGAAGAACCTCTAGCACATCTTCTCTGGAGGCCACAGAAAAGGTGCTGTTCAAGGCAGTGCACATACCCCTGAATACTCAAAGCCTGGGCCCTCCATAGCAATGACAGTGAGTAAACCACTGTTGCTTGTGTTCACAGGATGTATCCCAAAGACTCAAGGTTGAGTGATACACACACACACACATATGTGCGCGCGCACACACACACACACACACACACACACACACAGAAGTAATTCCCTTAAATCTCAACCTAACTGAAATTGCAGAAGAGTACATATAATATAATCCTTTTGTGCAAAGTCCCAAAACAGAAAATTCTGTAGTATTTCTTAGACACACACACACACACACACACACACACACACACACACACACGTGAAGCCTTAGGGACAAGCAAGAAATTGACTACTGTCTAATGTAGAGTGGTGAAGGGTTTGGGATTAGAGGAGGCATGCAGGAGGCATGAGATGATGCCCAGGTCCTCTAGGCTAGGTGAGTGACAGCCCCATGAGAGTGGTTTCATTGCCACGTGAAAAGCATCCTGTTATACATATTTAATATCATCATCACCATGAATAACAAAGATAAAGGAAAGGCGGAGCTTCCAGAAAACGTAGCTTTAAAAATAAGTTCTTAGTTTTTTAAAAACAAAAGTAAATTGGTCTAAAAAAGAAACTCACCTCTTCCATATGGCTCATATGATAACATAAAAGCACTGAAGTTGATTTAGTAATTGCCCTGCAGCATAAATATCTCTTTAATCACTGTGTTGGTCAAAATATTTAATTGCAGTACTCTATTATTCCATTTCAATGGAAGAAAAACATGGTTTTGTTGATGACAATTATGCTCTCATATTACAATGGGGGCAGATGTCTTCTCTTAATCTGAGAAGTTATCTGCATTTCAATGTCACAAAGATCCTTCACAGTAATTAATAACAGACTGTGTAAGTGGACTCTTTCACCTCCCTGCCAAATTTAACCAAACTGGTGATACATAACCGTCTCCAAACCCATATGCTCCACATAGCATTCCTTTTAGGGAAGGCTACTAACTAGGCAGGATTTATTAGGTCCTCATCCTTTTCTGAGTCTTCACTTTCTTTATTATTTATTATTTACCAGCTCTGAAGAACAGGGCCTGATTGCTACTCCCATTTTGCAGGGCAGGCAGTGAGAGGTGAGGTGATTTGCCAGAGGTGGATGAATGAGACAGTGGCAGGCCTGAAATTAAAGCTCGCGGTCCCAGGTGGTAATTTAGAGTCCAGACCTCTGAGTGGATGCGGGCTGCGCCTTCATCATTTGCTTTCATCTGAGGCTGCTGTAGCATCACACGAATAGAAATCCTTTTCCTCCTGGTTGCCACCACAGCACTTAGCCTCCATCTTTCCCTTGTGTTTCTTTTCTCTTCTTTAAATCTTCCATCTGTGTAAAGGGCTGGAGTTCCTGATAGAGCCATGAGCTCCCTGAGAGCAGGAAACAGGTTTTCCTCTTCTTCTGGTGTCCGTTCTCTTTAACAGCATGCTGGGAGGCATGTAGGTTAGCCTTGCTCTGTAAGACGTTATTGTATACTCATCCACTACCCTGACCCTCTGTAAATTTGGTGGCCAAAACATAGGATTTCAGTTCATTTTACAAAGTGAAATTTTACTTTTTCCAAGGGAGATCTGTGTTTGGGTTGCTTTTGAAACATGCCTTGACTTAAAAAAATCAATTTTGATATTATTTCCTGTGTAAACATTTGGCAGTGGTGGAATAGGGAACACAAACTATGGAGATCATTTCTCCACTCTTTGTTCCCTGTGAATATGTGCTTGGAAATTAGAGTTGTGTAGAGTGGCAGCAGCCTTTGCCAATTCTCATCTTGTTTTTTGTTTAATTAATTGTGTCTGGCCTATGTGATTTCCAGATTGGTAAAGAAAATGAAAATTGAAAAAGGAATGGAATTTACCAATGGATGACAGGAATAAATTATTGCAACTATAGTAATCTCCAATTTGCATTATTTTAAAGTCATTTCAAAGGGAGTAGGTATGCAAGGTGATTTCTGTCCTTCCATCTTTGCTTTCATCTTTCCTTCTTTGACTCTGTTCTCTAAAGTTTTCTGTTTTGTTTGCTTTGGAGACTCTTCTGAACCAGATTTATTCACCTAGCCTGGCAAGCTGCACAGCCTCCTTGGCAGGGCTGATACGCTCTGACAGACATATCATCTGATAACCATTTGGAGTTGTCAGTCTCTGGATGTAGCAGTTTTTAAAAATTTGACTAGCTCCCTTCCCTTGTCATTTGTGATAGGAGCTGCCTGCATATTTTAATTCTTTTCTATCTAAGCATTCTTACTGAAAATTTCTCTTTAGTTCCACTTTGGATTTCTAAATTAGAAGATAAACAAGGTATGCTAGGCTGTCACTATTTTTTGACTGTCCATTGGCTGTTGAGTCTACTTCTTGTAGTAACTCCCAGGTTTTGTAGGGGGATCATTTCTCCAGGTGAGCTGATTCAACCCCTGACCTATGTTCAGACCTGCGTCTGTTGGTTCAGAGTCAATGTCATGAGTAAGGTGTCCTGAATTATTTCCTTGGACTTCTGGTTTCAAAACAGACCTTCACTTCCATTGGTTTTACAGATATGGAGGGAATGAACTGCCACAGGCATCGTTCTGACACATGCAGTAGAAGACAGTGAGGCCATAGAGCCAGAACATGCTGAGCAAGAGAAGCCGGCCCTTACAGTGTTGGCTGAACCCTTGTGTCCAGCTTTTCCTCAATCCAGTTTTACTTCTGGGATTTTTATTATAATTAACACCGTTTTTAGGCCAGTGTCATGTTCACAGAAAAACTGAGCAGAAGCAACAAAAATTCCCCAAATACATCCTGAGCCTGTACATATGCAATCTAGCCATGGTAAAGGGTGCACACCAGAGCTGAACATCTGTTACAGTCTGTGAAACAACACCACACACCATTATCACCCTGAGTCCACTGATTTTTTTTTCCTAGCACCTCCATGGTAGATTTTCCTTTTCCAGAGTGCTTCATAATTGGAATTGTATAGTACATGCTGTGCTTGATTTCCTTGACTTAGCAGTATTCATTCCTTCACATCTTTTCATGACTCAATAGCCCATTTCTCCTTAGCACTGGATATTATTTCATTGTTTGAATGTACCACAGTTTATCAACCCTGTAACCCACTATAGAACATTTGCGTTTCCCCCAAGTGTTGGCAGTTGTGAATCGATCTGCTGTAACTACTCATGGTGGGGTTTCCATGGGTACACAGGTCTCCAGGAGTTGTTAGAGCTAGCTGTCTTTTCTTGGATAGGATTTTGGATAGGATTTCATATTACAAGTACGTAAAAGATCCTAATGATGTACTAAGGCAGGATTCTCAATGGCTCCAAATCTCCTCACTGCCTGTTTCTGTTTTGCTCCATGTCAGGTGCCCAAGATCTTCTTAATCTCTCTTCCTTCTCTTTATTAAAGTGAGAGAAGTACAGTCTATCTGCAATGACTGCCATCTTTTGACTGAATTATGGTTACAACTCTCAAAATTTATCTATCTTTAGACAATTTGTTCCAGTCTTTTCTCTCTCACCAACCAGAAGGATTATTTAGATTTAGAAAATGGATCATATCATTTCTGGGCTTTTGAATTGTGCTTATTTATCAAGGCATACTACTGTTCCTGGGATAAAATCCAGCCCTCCAACAAGGCCTTCAGACCTGAGATCAGGTCTCTTTCTCTAAGTAAACATTTCTCATTCTTTGTAGCAGCCTACCCCAGCTTCTGTCAGTTTCATGAGTCTTTGACCATGTCCTTCTCTTTGCTTTATGGTCTGCACACCCCAGCCCATCTCCTCTTGTTCAGCCAGTTCATCTTTATCCTTCAATTCTTAACTCAGACATCACTTCCTTAGAAGGCTTTCCCAAATTCCATGATCCAGGTTAGCTCTTTTCCCCATATGTACCACGTACTAGGCCAAGCACTCACTATCACATGAATTATTGTGATATGTCAGCTTCTCTGGAAGCAAATTTTGAAGTGAACCACTTCCTAGAGCCAAGGATCAAATTTTCAGGGTTCAGAGGTGATGGTGACTGGATGGTTGAGTTGAAAGTTTTTGCCTAACTACAGGGAGCTGGGGATGAACTGAGGTGATCCTCAGGGCTGAAGGGAAGGAGGAGAGAATATGGAAGTCATGAAGAAGTAGGAAGGGAAGAAAACTGTGATAGCTATTTTTCTGCATCTCTTTGTGAGATGTATTGCTCCTACAAGATCCTCTTGATTTTCCTAGAGGTTGAAAAATGTGAATAGTCAACAAAGTCCATTAATTAGCATGAGATAGAGTTGATAGGGTTGTCAAATTTAGGAAACCAAGATTTAAGACAGTTGGCTAAAATTAGAATTTTAGATGAATGACTGTTGACAGACTTGGTAATTAATTAATTAATTGAAAAATTCAGGATTATTTTACTTATTCAGTTATTTATTTGGTACAGGTACTCTCTATGCAGTTCAGCCTCCCCAGCACTGGGATTACAGGCATGTGTCACCATGCCCAGGTTTGGTGGCCGGCTCGACGGCCTGAGGTGGGGTCGACATGGCATGTGGCACCAGGGATTGAACCCAGGTCCTTGTGATTTTCAAACAGATGCTTAAACTGCTTAACTATCTCCCTAGCCAGAACTAGTTATTTATAAATCAGAAATTTATGTCTTGTGGTTCTGAAGGCTGAGAAGGTGGATATCAAGGCAGTGATGGGTAGGATTGCTCTCTGCTTCCAAGATGGTGCCTATTCCTACATCTTCCAAAGGGGAAGAATTTTGTGTCCCCACATGGCAGAAGAACTGAAGTGCAAGAAATCCAAACTCTTTCACATAAAGGCCTTAATCTCAGTCATGAGGGAGAAGCTGACATGACCTAACCAACTCCTAAAATGGCCCGCCTCTTAATGCAATAGTCAAGCCATACCAACAACAAGTGCTTTTTAATATGAACATATTCTAGTTATTCATTGTTTATCTGCAATTCCAAATTTAAGTGAGTGTCTGGAATTTATTGAGCAACCCCAGAAGGTGTGCACTTTCTACTCTGTGAAAGGCGGATGATTCCACAAGTAAGATAAAACACTCTGATCTAAACATAATTGAGAATGTTAAAGAAGAAATATCAGTGGACATGCCACTGTGTGAAGGTCACTGTGGGAATTTACAGTTAAAAAAATTTATGTGTTTGGTACAGAGTCTCACTATGCAAGTTGGACTTGTAGTGTTCTTCCTGTTTCAGCCTTCCTACTGCTGGGATTACAGGTGTGCACCAACACACCTTGGCTGAGAATTTAAAATTCCTATATTCCTAGTGACAGCAAAAATCAAGGGATCATAGACCATATTTTCAGAAGAGCCATACCTCTAAACTGTAGCTTCATTTTGAGATTTTTTGGGAAACAGCTACCTTAAATCTCCTTGGATACTATGAGGGGACGCTTATTCATGAATTAAAGTATTATAAACTATTTAAAATGTTTTCTGAAATGTTGCTCATAGTTTATAAATGTGTACCCTCTCCAAAATGGAAATAACAATATAGTTAATTATGTCCACTTTATGGAATATTGTACAAGTAGAATGATGACGACCGTTTTGTTACTGTTCTGTCGTTGCTGGGACAAATACCTGAAGCACAAGCTTAGGGAAGGAAAGGTTTATTTAGCTCACAGTTACTGAAGGTCTCATGATGCTGACCCCCCTTTATAGGGTCTGGGGGAGAGGCTGGGGCGCTGCCATGTTCAGGAGGATCTGCTCCATACCTCCTAGAAACCACCGCCTGGGGGAGGGGGAACCTCTAACAGAGCGTGCTGTCAGTTTAAAGGTTCCGGCTCCTCTTGGCCACACCCCTCACGCCCTGCCCTGGTCCTTTGGCCCCACCCCTCGAGCCTAGGGAGTGCTTGACGGCCCCATGATTTACATGAGGGCTTGCGGGGACAACTAGATGCAAACCATAACAATGACAAAAACTTTTTCACAATATGACGAAATGTGTATGTGATGAGGTAGAAAATAGATAATCATGCATGCAAGGCAATCACCATGTTTAAAAGATTGAAAACAAGGAATGAGTGAATAGTAATCCCTAAGGAAAGATGAGCAAGAAATACATCAAATGTAGAAAGTGGTTTTGGTTGTTGTTAATTGTGTTTTCTCATTTCAACTTTTTGGCATTTTTCAAAATTTCTATCAATGACATATATTATGTTGACAGTGAAACCTCTCAGCATTTTATTTTAAAAGAGAGGAAGAAAATGCTGATATGTGTTGCATTACCTATTTCTTCTAGTAGACATAACTTGTTAGCATTATATTTGTCACATAGCAGAGTATCAATGCTTCTTGAGTGAATAAATAGGGACAAGGAATATGTCAGGGTTCTTTCTGACTGTATTCTCTCTAACTAATTAAAGAGAGCTGAACAAATGGGGATTTAGCTCATGGTGGCTTGGGATTAAGACTTCTAGTCTCCCTGGGACTCATTTTTCTCACCTGTAAATTGCGAGCTTGGATCATCATCTCCCTGGTGATTTCTGGAAGTTGAGCTATTTTGTGATTATTTCATTATACAAGTGAGACTGAGACTGCCAGTCAGCGAGGGACAAGGAGGCATTGCTGAGCTTGTGATTCTAGGCTACTTCCTAGCTCAAGTTCTTCCTACTGTAGGTCAAGCAAGTCTTTTATGATGGACTATGGTGAGCCTTCAGGATTGTGCAGGAATCACTCATGATTAAATTGACTGCTTCCTGCATTTCAGAGATTTTATTTTACATCATTCCAATGCTGCCTGAGTTACTGCTTTATTCTGTACTGGCAGCAGTTTCTGGCCTATTTTAGGACTGTTGGTGCTTAGCGTCTCTGGAGAGCTGGCTGGTCAGTCTGCTACCTCTGTGTGATTTCAGAGAACTGCACGTTGATAAGACCTGTGTTTTCTGCTGTGATTCCTAGTGCGATTTTATGTTTGGATAGGCAAAGAGATAGCTTATTCAAAAAGAAACTGCTCAGAGAAAAAGAGGAATCCAGAGCCCATTCATGTTAACTTGAGGAACATTCGTAGACAAAATGGAAATGCATTTAGCCAAGCTGGAGACAGGAGGGATATACTGTGGTCAGCCCTCTTTATAGAAGATAAAGTCTTTCTCATTTTTAAGATTTTTTTCTATTTACTCTTTATTCCAAGAGGTGTATAGTAGCTATTTGCTAACCTTAGAGCAACAGCTCCTAAGATCTTTCTTATTAATTAATGCATTTTTAGTAACATATTCTTTTTACCTTTTCTCAAAACTTAAGTTCCTTGATGAAAATGATCTCTCCTATCACATGAATGGTTTATAAGGAAAACAAGAGTCCTCCCTAACTTACTTAAGTGAATTCTGTGAAATCAGGACCCAGCTGAAATGCCACTGATCCAAGGTGAAGTCCACTGCGGAAATACCAGGGAGGTTGAGTTGCCAAAGCAACATGCTATACCATCACTTTCACCACATTCTCCTGGGTTTGCCCCCTAACGCCTCCTGAACTTTAAACAGAGATTAGGACACAGCAGACAAGTATTGAATACCTGAAAAAGGAAACATAGAAAATAATTGAGAAAAGCCCACCTCATTTCTATAATCCTAAATTTAAAATACTCATGAAGGAACATAGCAGCAATTACATCTTATGAGAACGACATCCTGTTTTATTGACAGAACCTTGCAATCAAAATCAATTTGCCCCCTGCAAATAGGACCTAACTCTGTAGTGTGTGTAGCCTTTTTCCTTTCACCAAAGTATATTGATTTTGGCAAAAATGTCATTATTTCAGACAGAAAAGGAAGAATATCAGATATTGAACCAGCATAAACATTCATGCAACTGGATGCTTGCCTATTCCTGTCCTTGCTCTCCAGCTATTGGGTTTTGGCTGCAGTTGTTAGAAACTGAATATAAAGGAAGAGGATGCATCAATACCTATTGCAGGAGCAGTTTCTCCCAATCTCATCACTAGCAAATTGAGGGGAAAAATAAAAATGGAGAGACTCTTTTTCTACCTCCTCTTACAAGGACATAGGTATAGAATTTAAATTCACCCATTGAAGCAGGGGTAGACAGAGAGTAGGCTAGAATGATAATCTTCTCTTCAGTGGAGGGGGGGGGGGCTACAAAGCTCATAGGTTTTTATGAGAAAAACATAGAATGAAGAGCAAATAAGCGACTGTGGGTTTGTAACGTAATGGGGGGGGGGAGCAGTCCAGCAGTTTATGCATATTGCCATGGTTATTTCTTTGCTTAGTG
>PVKN010026626.1:0-13764 GCA_004027915.1 Capromys pilorides | reverse complement strand
AACAATCATTGAACTATTTGCAAAAACCACCAAGTGGTTATATTTCTAAATAATATGAAACCTTCTATTGTTAGGAGAATGATATTTAGATTTTGCCATTTGGATAAGAATGAAGTCAGATTTGTTTTCAAGGAATAATATGTATAATTTAGCAATGTGAATGTCTCCTTTGACTATTGAATACACACACATATTTTTCAATCACAGATGAGCTTGCTTTACTTTTTAACTAAATAAATCAATGGCAAAATACACCTCATATAAAGCTTGACTTTGTGGTGTGACTTGAATGTTAGAACTCTGATTCCTCACTGGGAAGGTGCTAGGCTATGGTGCAGAGTGGAGGACTTGGGTCTTGATGATATAGCCCTCATGAGTGGTTGATGCTTTTTTCTCACGATTGAGTTCTGTTCTGGTAAGACTGTGTTAGCCATCATGAAAGTGGGTTTTATATTAGTTACTCTCCTCTCACTGGGACAATATATCTGACACCTACAATTTAAAGAAGCTTGGACTCATGATTTTAGAGGTTTTAGTCCATTGTTGGCAGGCTCTGGGGCAGAAATGACATGCTGGAAGGGACCTGGTTGGGGAAAATTGCTAATCCGTGGCAGGTAGACAGAGACAGATGGAGAGATAGACAGAGACAGAGAAAGAGAGCAAGGACAAGAGTTCATCCTTTCAGGCCACACCACTGTGACCTATCTCCCGGCCACCTCCTGGCAGCACGTTCAGCTAATCGTAAGGTGAGTGTAGCTCTCCAATGACCCAGCCACTTCTCAAGGCCCCACATCTACACATGTGAGGCCTCTGAAGAATATTTTAGATTTAAACTAAAGAAGTTGTTATAAGTCAGATCCATCCCATGCTTTCTGTCCTTTTGCATTGTCTTGTTTTCTCTTTAGTTTTCTGCCATGATTTGAAGCAGAAAGAAAACCTTAAAAGAAATCAGATGCATGCTGATATCATGATCTTGGACTTCTCTGTCTCTAGAGTCTTCAATTACAATAATCTATTATTTGTATACATTAACTGTCCTCAACTATTTGGTGATAGCAACAGAAAATGGGCTAATATACCCTTGGGGACTCTGTGTGTGCGTGGCGGGGGGAATAGAAACACTTAAGGAAACAAGGTTAAATCATTAAGATGATAACCCTACTATTACAATATTGGTCAAGATGGAGAATTTAACATGCTCTTCAAAACACTGAATTGAAACATTCAAATAATCAATTAGAAGAATTGCCAAATATTATTGCGGTTTTTAAAATTCCTAAAATTATATTCAATGCTATTCCAGTGTTGGACACACAGCTTCACCTGAGTGCTTAGCTCCAGTAGGATATTTCAGTGGATCTGTGGTCCCTAAGTTGAAAATATGATGTTCAGCCATTCTAACCCCTTCTTCTAGATTCCCTGTTCTATAAATTGCAGCTCTGCCTACCCAAGGACTTGACCAGAAACCTTAGGATCATCTTATGTCCCTCTTCAAGGAAGCTTTCATTAACTCTTTAAATCACCCTATAAACTGGCAATTCATTATAAGTCTGCCTCCTGATTCTTTCCAAACCTATTGCTGTGTACTTTGTGAATGAATTTCCTAGTTGAATCCTGCATTCCCTCCCACTGAGATACATTAGATTTCTCTCTTTGTGTTATTTCTCTTTGCGGTCTTGGCTCCCTACCTTACCTCCATAGAGTAAAGGCAGAACACTAATTTTGACAAATCCTCATCTTCCATTTTCTCAGACAAACCTTTAAAAATCTTCCACTTAATGAGATAAAATCAACTCTTTTAGATAAAGTATCTATGGGCTCTCTGCCCTTCTCTTCACCCTCTCACCCTCCACTCTCCAAAAGGATATCATCCTTTGCTAGTTGCAAGCTTGCCACTTGCCATATATGAGGATTTTTCTCACCTTTATCTCTTTGAACTTGTATAGTTTGTCTTTTTTATGTTTTCCTTCCCCACATACCTTTCCCGACTTACTCTTACTTATCTTCCAGGAGCCCCCAGCTTGGTTCTTTTCTCTGTGCTCTTGTCTAGCACTTGTTATTTATCATTACCATAGCACCTACCATCACCCGACTAAACCTACTGTTCTGTGTTCACCACATTTCAACAAGTCCAGGCCTTTCACATCTTTGAATCCTCAGTGCCTGGCATCAAACTTTTCTGAAGATGAAAGTCAAGCTCTTGAGAAGCTGAAACACCAGTTAGCATAATTCACCAATACTAAGCTGTTACTTTTGTTGTAATTATTTTACAATTCATTAGATATCTCATTTTAAATCAAACTTGAAGGACAATACTAAAATGAAAGGCTGGGGTAGGCATTTAAAAGTGGAGAAAATGTCAACAGGAAAAAAACACGCATGGGTTCCTTGTAGAGTATATTAGAGAAGCTTCAGGATTTTGTTTCTGTGGGTACACACAACTACATGCTGGATGAGAAGAGGGCCGCAGACCAATTGGCATTAACAAGAAAACAAAGTGTAATGGTTGCTTGATGATGTCAACTTGAGAACTTTAGAACCTTAACCTAGCTGGCTCAGAAATTCTACACCCTCTGCTGTAGAGGACCCACCCTAGGGGAGCTTGTTGCCTGGATGGCGTGAAGAGAAGTGAGAAAGGAAGGGCTTGCTTCTGTTCTTCAGTGAAGCTCCAAACTCCACCTTCACTTGCATGTCATCTACTCACTTCTGCCACATACTTTCCCACTGAGCCTCAGATCCTTCAGCTTCCAGAGTAAACTCTGCAGCCTTCCATGACAGACCCATTGACCTCCTGATATGAACTTGCATGGAATGCTATAGTGACTTTGGAATTTGAACAGAAACCTTAGAGTCCACTGTGCAGTCATCCTCTGCAACCCTGCTCACCCAACTCTGGCTGACCATCTTAGGCTAATCATGTAATTTCTTATACATTTGTATATCTTGTGCTTATATCTGTTTCTCTAGTCAAACACTGACTGATACACAAATTTTATCTGTTTTAAGAAAACAGAAAAATAACAACAAATCTAACCCCAAACCTTTAGCTTCTGTGCCTGTTCTCAGCTCCAAGAGATATATTCCATTAGTTTGTATTCCATTAAATGGGACACCATTTAATGCTTGAGGATGTGTGGCTAGGTGCAGTGTTTACACTTGCTGTGGAAGCAAGAGGACCCCAAACTGAATTCTAGTATCTCAGACGAGTGAATGTGAAGTCCTGAGGAGCTCAGCTCCCACTAGGAAGGGACTTGGGCACTGGAGATCCCTCTTCATGAGCCACTATGGTGTACAGACTTCTATGGACACCTGCAAGTTGAGATGTTCAGCAGCTATTCAGACAAGGGCTTCCCAAACAGCACTCATCTTTTTATGTTTGAAAATAGAGGAATAACAAGATTTGGAGTTTGAGCAGGAGTTAGGGTCATCTTTTATGGCCATTATTATTATTATTATTATTAGTTTTATATATTTGTTCCTGGGTCTCATTATGCTGCTCAGACTCTTAGTGATCCTCCTGTTTTTAGATCCCCTAGTGCTGGGATTACAGGCATCAGCCACTATGCTCAGATTCATTGGCTGGCTCAGTGCACCCTGGGGGTGGGCCCAACAGGGAATTCAGACTAAGAATTGAACCCTGCTCCCTTTGGCATTTGTCAAAGCAGGCTCTTAGTCTGCTGAGCCATCTTGACAGCTCTTATGGCCATTATTACAGATGTTTAGATAATATGAGAGTTTCCCAATCTGCAGATGCTGTGTATGTAGGGAAATACTAAGCAACTAGTTATTTCATATGACAACCATTCATGTTTTGAAAGGGCAACATGGAAACAGGCTTTTTAGGGAGTTTTCTGGCTTCTGATGGTCTCCTAAATAACCAGAGAGACATTTTCATTGAGGTGGTTCAAATATTTTAATTGCATTTAAAATACTTCAGACTTGAGGAGGAAACTGGGTTGGCTCCACGCCTGTTCTATGCCCCAAAGGTCAGTGTCAAAAGTGCTCCACAAATGGTCACAAGATATAATCTGTTTCTATAGATTTCATTGGTGACTCCAGAATTATAAGTTCAAAATGTACAGAAAACTTTTTCTGTCTCAATAAGAATATATACATATATTTGCCAAAGTATTAGTAAATTGTTTATTTCTATGGGCATTAGTACTCTGAGCTATTAGTACTATAATCATTTGCATTTGCATAACACTTTGTGCTTTAGAAATCACTTTTTCCCTTTCTCATTAAATCTTTATAAAGGCTCTGAGAGAAGCCGTCTAGCATACTCCTATTATTCTGCAGACTGGGAAACTCTTCAGAAAAGGGATTATGTGGAAAAAATAAGAATTGCACTGAATCTTTTGATGGCTGATTGTCTAGCTTTGAGAGTCTATGCCACTCTGGATTAGACACAAGTTTGGACAGAAGCTTTAATAAAAGAATGAGGAATGGTAAAAAAAATATTGTTAAATACATTCTGCTCCATTAGTTAAGGGAGATACAACGTGGCATGCAAGATATATGGCCAGGTAACAGTTTCTTGGTTCACTAGAATGGCAGGTGATCGATGTAGAACTTCCACCAAACATTTCAGCCTGGGTTTGGTCAGATAATGAATATGACAAGGTGATAAGGATATACATAAGAGAAAAATTACAAAGAAAAGAGAAAAGGACCCTAAAACCATTGACCAAAAATGACCCACCCAGTGCAAGAGTGACCCACCCATGCATCTTTGGTGCAAGAAGCCGAAAATGAGGTTCATGGGACCTTGGTGTTATGCAAAGCATGTGGTCAGAGCTGTGATTATAGAGAGCAGAAGGGAACTAACAGGTGTTTGGTAACTGGAACAAATTGCCGAGCTGAACTTCATGCTTGTTTTAGCAAAGCTCTGTGTTTTTCACTTTGATTTATATAGGAAGCACATACAGAACTTACAATGGATATTTCATTTTTGTAGGTCTTGGGGAGACCTGAGCCTCCACGATTTTATAAATGACCAGGTAATGCAATGCTACTGGCGTACATACCATCACGAGTAGTTAGATCATGAAGAACCACACCAGAACGTCAGTACCTACTCCAAACTTAGCCAGCTCTACTGCTTTGCTCAGAAATCCCAGAATTGAGGGCATGGGAACAGGAACAAAATAATGTCCACTGCTTTATCCTGCCAATCATTTCCTGTCTCTGTAAAAAAAACAGATTTTTATGTTCACTACGTAGATACCACTCTAATTCATTGCAGAGAAAGAAAAAAAAATTAAGTTGTACACATGAAGTTTGCGTATCTATGAAGGAAAACATATTTTTGAAATTCAAAACTAAGAGCAAAGATATGCAACTATTTCTTAGAGATCAAACTGCATGCAAGATGTGGAGAGGTAACCAGAATATCTCATTTTCTTTCTTTAATTAGAAGAGATACTGGCATATTCCTAGGCCTTTGGGAGTGGCCCTTCTGAGAGCTTCTCTCAAGTCATCCACTAGTCTTCCTGGTTTTTAAAAGTGTATTTTATTGTTAGATGGTCTCACTATGCAGCTCAGACTCATGGTGATCTTCCTGCTTTCAGCCTCCCCACTGCTGGGATTACAGGCATGCACCACTACGTCTGGACTCTGGCCAGGTCAGACTATCCTGGGGACAAGGTTGGAGCAGCACGTGGTGCCAGGGATTGAACTGCTGTCGCTGAGCTTGCCTAAGCAAGCACTTTAGTTTGCTGAGCTATCTCACTGGCCTGTAGTCTTCCTTTTGTTTTAAGATCTGGGATTATTTTCCTCCTATATAAAGTAGAATCTCCTAATTCATAAATTGCATTATTTGAATTGCAATTCCATATTTGTGCATTATTCTCTCAGGTCATCCACTAGTCTTCTTTTTTTAAAAAGTGTATTTTGTTGTTACATGGTTTCACTATGCAGCTTGGACTTACTAATGTACAACCACATTAATATTCGCTCTTGTTTCTGTAGTCATTGCTGATGTAGGCAGGGAAACAAAATTTGAGTTACCCAACAGGTGTTCTCAGGTGAGGCTCTATGGAGAGATGCTCTGCTTTCTAGCCTCAGCTCTTGCAGGGTAAACAAGTGCAGTTTTGTGCACTGCTGGCTCTCATGCTTTTTGTAATTTTGTATTTTTTGTTAGTGATTCTGCTGTTTACAATGGCACCCAAGTGTAGCACTGAAGTGCTGTCTAGACTGCCTAAGTGCAAAGAGGTTATGATGTACTTCACCAAAGAAATCCATGCATTGTGTAAGCCTCGCTCAGGTGCAGGTTAGAGTGCCGCTGGTCAGGACTGCAGTGCTTATGAGCCAAAAATCCATGTCAAATCAGGTGTCCTCAGAAAGAAATATGAACAGTTATATTTTATATTGTTTAGCTGATGTTTTGTGACCAGTCTCACAAGAACCTAACCCTGTTTTTCCACTGGGAGCTGTGCTTCAGTGTTTACAGATTCAGTGCTCCAAACAACCTTATTGATCATGACTACTATGCATGATGAGAACTGCCAATAATTGTATATATTAAAGATTATATATTCAAGAAATCAGAGTAGATTGATATGATATATGTAGGCTCTGAGTTCAAATCCTAGTTTTACCCTGTCCCACTTGGGAAAACACTTTAATTTCTCTTTTTGCAAAATACCTGATTCCAAGGAATGTGGTGAAGTTTAAAAGAATTGCTGAGCATATTCATTATCATCGACTGGAGCACACTGAATAATAGTGGCAGAAAATGAGAGCTGAATAATATTGGTTGTCACTATTGTTGATTGTTTTATGAGGCATAACTTATTGGAAAGCTCCAGAAATGTGTAAAATATCACACTATAAGTGGTCCAGCTAAGACAGGAAAGAGTTCTTCTTACACCAAACTCACAGGGGAAACTATCTAAGGGAGAGTGAGAAGTGCTTGGCGTCTGCATGTACGGTTGGTCATTGGCCTAAATATAGAGTTATGAGCTGTGGAGTGAGAGACAGGCCAGGATAGGGTCAATCAGCAAGAGGTAGGAAAAGGGGTGCCTTGGAGCGATTGCAGCCATTTCGGGTGTCAGATCTCAGACCCCTTGGTTTTGCAGCTTTTTATAGAAATGCCTGTGGAAACATAATGGTAGGCAGGGGTGACCGCAGTTCAGCATTTCAGACATATCATCTTTTCTCTCTAGTGCTGCAGGGGTTATGCTACAAATTGAAAGATCTAGCTACATGAAAAGGAACTGACACATTGAGCCAGGATGTCTTTTCTTGTGCAAAAAGCTCTGATCTTCAAGTTAGACAATCTGGAAGGGGCAGTTTTGACAAGAATAATTCCACATTTTGCACTTGCTGTGCCGCTAAGTCTAACAAAAGAATTAGAAGCACATCTAGGATGTAGGAACAAAAACCAAAAACAAAAAATTCTAAATGCTAATATGGTATAAAGATAAGAGAAATTGGATACAATGCATCCTTAGCACTTCACACCCCTGTAGGTAAGGTGACTTCATGGGTTGAGTGGAAAGTGGCTTCCTTGGAATTAGGGGTGCTGAGAAGGAACCTCCTTGTGCTGGCACTCCTTGCACCATGGCACAGTGCCACCTCTTCATAACAGATCCTACCAGGAAATGGACAAGCACTCCAACCTTTAGAAACAACTTCCTGAAAGCACTTACCTATCTCTACAAAGTGAAGACCAGAAGGGTAGCAGACTTGCTGTCCTATACTTTAGGATTTGTGATATTGAAGAAATCAATTTTCCTTAAGGATCAAAGGAGAGAGCAGTTTACAGAGAAGGTACAGTAAAATGAGAGATGATTCAGGAAGTGTTTTAGGCACACAATGGAAAGCTAAAGGTACAAGACATAATAGGAGGCTTAAAAGACAACACATGAAGGGATAGCAGGGATAATATTGTGAGGGAGGCCTTGTGCTTGATGCCACAACTGTCTTCCCAGGTAAGGCCCTTCAGAATCCTACAGAGCAAGTATGATTTACCTCACCTTGCTGAAAGGAAAATTGGCTCTGTGCATTCAGTACCTACTCAAGATTACACAGGCAGTGAATGGCAAAGAGGTTCAAACATGTAACGTGGAAGATTTTAAAACGTGAGCTTTGGCAACAACAAACCCCTCAAACAATAACTAAAAACTATTATGTACTGAGCACCTTCTGAGTGTTGGACACACACCTACATAATTTATATTTATCCATTATTTTAATTTTATAGCAATGTGATTTTTGGTCAATTGTACCCACTTTAGAGATGTAAAAATGAAGACTGGAACAAAGTGAGCAATTTTCTGGTAACTGTGAAAACCCTATAAGAAGACACTTTCAAGGAAAGCCTGCCAGGTTGAAGAAATTCCTACCAAGTTTTGAACTGCTATTTAGGGACCATCTCAGAGGGAGGAGGCAGTGGAGAGAGTGAAGGAGGGCACTCATCTGGGCTTCTGGGAAGGTACAGTTAGCTGGCATTAGGGTTCATGCTGAGTTGTCACAGGGAAATGAAGAGCAGGCTAAGCCACAGCAGTGATGTGGAGGGAAATGACCTTAAACAGAACAAGGAATTAAAACCAGAGTAGGATAAGTAGAGTAACTGTGGGATTCTGGAGATGAGAGGAGAAGGAGGGGGAAACAACAGTAGCATGCATGGTGGCGCAGTCTGGCAGCACTAAGCAGGCCACTTGCCCTCAGCAGAGACCAGGCAGACCTGATTAGGCAGGGTGGGTAGTCCAGGGTGGTTGACGTATTGTGAAGCCAAAGAGGAGCGCCTGAGGACCATGCAGACATCGTCTTCATTTTTCCAGAATCAATAGTCTGAAAGAAAAGAGCCCAGTCCGGCTGGAGGTTGGGAGCACATCTTCCATCAGGACTGAGCCTAAGGACTTTGAAGTTGAGGGCAAAAGGACAACGAATGAATTAAAACTGCACTTAGCTAAGGAATAACTGAAGGCAGGACAAGTGAGGCCTTCAACCACTGCAGTCTGTCCCACATCCATCTGGGGAACAGGGGAAAGTGACACCTGAAGGGGAGTAGGAGTGGGAGTGGGAAGGGCGAGCCCTCAGCCAGCGCATAGACCTCAGCCACAAAGAGGGCCTGCTTTCTTTCATTTCACTCACGATGGCCGTGCTTACAAGGGCCAAAAAAATGACTCACAATGCTCTCTCTCCCATTGTGCACTTGCATATTTTAATGTGTTTCTGTAACTAAGCAAAGCCATTCTTTCCCCAACTCTCCAGATCTTGAGAAATACTCAGCACATGGCTTTCCTCTGCCACTTTCCTCCTGGGTAGAGACACATCGTCTGCTGAGTGAACCATGCAACTCCAAGTCTGATTGATTTTAAGAGAAAATTGCCCACCTTTTAGAGTAAATAAAGTTGAGAGCAGAGTCGAGCAACTTCCTTTCCACTTCCCAGCACAGCGGCTGAAGAGTGAGTTTCCTTCAGCTACAATTGCTCTTCTCAGAAAGTTTTTATTTAGCTTAATAGAAGGTAGCACAGTGTCTAGACCAAAGAAGGAAAAATAAGACAAGGCAAGTAAGTAAAACACATTTTAGCTCAGATGTCTTCAGAAACAAAAAGCTCTCTCTCTCTCTCTCTCTCTCTCTCTCACTCTCTGTCTCTCTCTCTCTCCCTCTCTCTTTCATTTGCATTTTATCAGCAATCAATTACAATATCATGAAACATCAGTATAACACATTAAGTTGTGACATGCGAATGACAAGAGGAAAAGGAGCAGAAGAAAATGAACTGAAATGCATCCAAAGTCACTGTGCTAAATAATATCTTATAAGAAGGGTCCAGAGGGAAGCTGGAAGATAAAAATCACAGCACCATGTGAAACAGGGACTATGCTTTGTTTGTCAGAGAAGCTGATATTTCTATGTCAGTGAGTAAAGATGTTAGTCAAAGAATGTACCAAGTAATGCTGCTGAGATGTCTGTCCTTTGTGTGGCCTATGTTGTGTGTTACGTAAAGCACTCACTTTGCCCTCCTACACGCTTGGTTTTCTTTCTTTTTCCTTTTTTTTTTTATTTTAAGAATTAAAGGAAACCATCCTACGTGGAGCTGTCAGGCGTCAGTCAAAGTGGGTTGAAATTCATCATATTGAGTGACACTCACGTGGGTTTAATCTGAAAGGAAAATGAAGACACTGTACTCCTAAAAAGTTTAAATAAAAGCATATACACGATTTCTTTTCTGGGCTTTTATTTGAATTAGCAAGACAGGAGAAATAAAAGAATAAAAAGGTTGTACAAAGTGTTTCAAGCAGTAAAGGTGTTCTCCACTTAAGGTCTTCTGGATCCTCGTTTATTTCTGCGTATCACCAAGGGTGATTATAGCTTGCAAAAGTAGACCCGAAAAAAGGCATGCCTTCCTATGTCTGGGGCTGTAATTAAAGCCACAAGCCATCAGATAGCAAGGAGGCCAGCTGCAGCCCGTCAAACCTTTAGCACCCTGGCATTAAAAATAGATTACAGCACAAAATATGTACCCAAAATAATCCCAATAAAAAAATTTGCACATTTGATTACTATAATTGATTTTTTTCTTCTAGATATGAATAAATGACCCAGGCTAAATGCCAGTTCCTTGCAAAAAATTTCATTTAAGCTTCACTGAATTGAAAAGGCTCAACCAGACTCAACATTTCCAACTTCCTAGCAAGTAGCAGAAAATCTACCTGACAGTTGCTATGGAAACACGAACAGGAAGAGTGAACCACCAGCCTATAAATCCACAGAGAAACCTTTCTTAATTGGAAGGCCTTTAACCCACACATTTTTCTCATAGCTGCAGAGCTTATTTCTAAAGAGATTATTAAATTCCTCAATTGACTTATGAAGGATGCTTCCCACTATATTACTGCGCTTTCGGTTGCTCGTTCTTTATATCTGTTTCCAAAATTACAAAGCAGACCAGGGATAATAAAAGTTAACACAGATGTTTCAATGAAAAATCCATATGATGTTCCGAAAATAACTTCAGTGGCGATGCTGAACAAAAAGGATTCCAATACAGGAAGCAAGATGGTGTAGACATGTCTGTCTCAAAGCTGTATCTAAGACACCAAACTTCTTCATTCCTCGCACAATTCTGACGTATGCACATGGGTGAAAAATCTCGACAACATTTCTTTGTGCAACGAAGACTGACTGAATTAGGAAAAATAAGTGAGTGGGGCAGCGAGACATGCTGCTTTCCTGCTTACTCTTGGTATTTTTTAAAATGCTTTTTGGAATTAGCTAACGTTAATTGGTATATGATCAACGCAACAAGAAACAGCTTAGTATCTGTATGATTCTTAATTGCATGGGAGTAGTTTTTTTTTTTTTAATTCGTTGCTTGATTACATTTTGTAAGATAATCTATATGAGAAGGAGGAGTCATGACAGAGAACATAGAACAAATACACCTCCCCACACGTAGACATCACCTTCTTCCTTCCGGTTACCTGCATCACTCTCTGCTCCCCAGCCCAAGCTAATGTCCTGCATACGGGCATTTGGTCAAGCTCTTAGAGATCTCATGATTTCCTGGTTGTGTTTTAACCTCTTCAAAACTACCACCTTTTTTATGTCATCAGTATTTAAACACACTTTTTTTTTTTTCTGGTCTTAAAAAACATGCACCAGCAACATACCTCAGTGCTGTTGCACTTTCGTAATGATCTTTCTCCTTTCACCTTTCATTCTAGAATTTGAGTAATTATATTTTTCTCTTCTATTTTTCCCTTTTTACTTCCTTCCTGCTCTCCTTTCAGCTCCCTCAAACATGGCTCTCACTTTTCACCTCTGTTTGCAGTCTTTATAAGCACTGATTAATTTGATCTAGCACACTGACATATGCCTGTTTTCTTCATTCTCACTTTCTTTCAGCTGGTTGTTATTCTCATAGCTTTTCTTCTGTCTTCTCTGTAGTTCGTCTTCCATCAACTTTGTAGCAGTTCTTGGAAATAGTTCATAAATGTCCTTCCTTTACTGGAAGTTTCCTTTGGGGAACCTCAAGTCCTCCCATTGATTCCATTACTATCAACACTTTAATGGCTCACCAGTATTTATTTGAACTTCATTGTGAAAAGAGGATAAAATTTATCTTGTTAGTTTGTTGAGATAAGTTGAGATGAATCTTAAAATTTAAAAATGCACCTGACATATTTTCTGCACTTACTGGAATTGTCAGCAATTTCTGGAATGCATTTGAGACACTTTAGTGGTAGCAGGCATAACCGGAAATCACTTTCTTACCTGTTTCTTCCCCTTCCATCTTCATAAACCTCCCACTTATCTTCTAAGCCCATTTGAATTCCTTACTTCCTGCAACAATCTCCACTATCATGCTTTCATCAAGGGCCTATCTTATGGCCTATCTTATATCAAAGCTATATTATTTAAGTTCATATTTTACTATAATTGTATATCTCTTTACTTGTCTCTATTCACTTTGAGATGAGAAAACTGCATATTTTTATTTGCTATTTCACACCAAAAATATTTATTGAGCAATGAATGAATAAAACTAGATCAAAGCACAAAATAATCTATTAATTAGAAATACTTTAACTTATTCTTGAAAAAGTTATCCTAACAGGTCTCTTTTCTACCTGTTTTGATGAAAATTTATGTCGCTCCTTTTAACCATAGGGAAATGTCCATCACTGTTTTGCATTTTAAAAAATAGCATCAGAGAGCATGAAGTTTGTAAATTACACAAGGATTTGTTGCAAAGTACAGGGATGAAAAGTTTACTGAAATATTATGAACATACTGAGCATTATCCTTTACAGTACTCCTCCACACCAAGGATATTTTCACAATATTCATACTCATATTCTTCTTTCACCTGAAAAACTTACCTGGTGTCCGTTATAATTGAAAAGGTAGTCTGTGAATATTTTGAGTGCTATGGAAAAAGTCTTTCTCTGTTTAATGCATTTCAAGTGTTTCCACATCATGGGTTATGAGAACTTTAAAGTGTTGATTTGGAGGCTGACCCAACTTAGAATTTTGGTCAGTATAAGCAAGCAGAACCTGAAGGAAGAGAAATCAGGAGACAAGAAAGTATGGGCTTCCATCTGACTTTTCTGAAGAAACAAAAATATCTGAACTCAGTATATACACATAATTATTCCACAATCAAAGTACAATACTGAAAGACCTTCCAACAGTCAAACACTGAACTTTTACGTACTCATTCACACCTCCTAAGACTACTGTGTTGCAGTTTCCATTCCTATACAAAGACTTCCTGTGTGTTCAGTTCATATTCCTCAGACTGTGAGAAAACATATAATGTGTATTACCCTGATCTCCTTGCTGCCAAAGCAGCAGTGAAAATTTCTACAACTTCCCATTTGGGGAGAGTGAATGGAAAAAATAGGATTTTGATGGGCAAGAGCCTGACTTGCACTAGCTTTACCTCTTGCTGCTTGGGTGACTTTGGGAAAACGAACTGAACCTCTGCTGCTTCTGCTGTAAAAAACAGATAATAGTTTCAGCCTTAGGGAACTGTTGATACAATTGTGGGATGTTATGTAAGATTGATTGGGAGAATAAATGTTCAGTAAAATGGAGCTACAGGAGAGATGAACCAAACCGACCTAGTCTCCATAAGGTCATTTCAAGTGAACATTACTACTCAATCCTCCAGTATAGTGATCAAAGGGATGGGTGGATGAATTAGGTCAGGTATTGTTCTACCACCTGCAACATCGTTTAGGCTTTGAGTGCTAATCACTGTTAGCTGTCTCTTTAGTTCTGACCCTTTCTGGAACACATAATTT
>PVKN010026625.1:0-13763 GCA_004027915.1 Capromys pilorides | reverse complement strand
GGGAGAGAGAGAGTAGTAAAGATAAAGAAGCAAACATGGGGTCGGTTAAATATCTGCCTTGTATAATCCATACGCAAAAAATTAAAAATTGACTGTATTTGTGCAATATGTTGCAGCTTTGAAGTAAAGATGTGCAAAAGAAGAAAGGTCAAGATTGACTTTTTTTCTCATGTTTTTACACTTAGGAAATTTCATTGGGCAGTAGCTTCTTGTCTATATCGTAAAAACCTCAATAACTCAAAGCTCAGAATACGGCTTTGTGATCATTTTACCTAAATAAGGGCTGGAGTTTATCTTAATTCTATTTGCTTACAAAATATTGGAGTTTATAAACAAGATCCTGAGGGGAATGTTTATCCCACTCAAGAAAACAAGTTACTTTTCACTTCTTTGAAGTATTTATTTGCATTCCAACAATATGGTAATTATAAATAATTTCTTTCTAGTAATTCATTAAAGCAACTCCTAGAGGCAATACTTTTAGAAAATAGTGAGACTGTATTTATTTAAAAACCTAAATAAGTTTTAACAGTTTACCTGCAATATTGAAGTCTATTTATATATGATGATAGTTTCTAACACTTATTGAATGCTCATCGTGAACTAGGTGTGGCGTTAAATATTTTTTATGTGGGTTTTCATTTGCCCCTTCCAAACAGGAACTTTTGCCATTTCATAACTAAGATGTAGAGACATAAGTAGCCTAATCAAGGTCATGGTAGGTAAATGATGATCGGAGCAGAACTTCAATTCTAATTTTGACACCAAAGCCTTCCTTCCTGTGCTCAGTTCTGTTCCTTTATATTTTACAGCCCAGGGATGTCAAAACCTTCAGCAAGGGGGTGAGCCTGTGGAGGGCTTCCCCCAACACCTGGGCATTATGGGTTGTTTCAGGTCTGAGACTGTAATTCTGCAGCTGGGTAGGGGAGGATACATTTACGTGTGTGCTTGGGATTTCGGAGTTCTTTCTGGGATAACAGCCTTTGCAGGGTTTGCCCTGGTGGAACGCACCTGAGATGTTGACATGAGGCAGTCTGTGAGTACAGAGCACAGCAGGATGTGCATATACAGCACTGCGATGACCAGTCCAGCTGAGGATGATCCCTGAAGTTCTGTGACGAGTGTAGGACCTCGAGCAAGGGTGGCAATCTCAAATCCCTGGAAGAGAGGGAGGGGGAGGGGCAGAGGGAGGGCAGGAAGGCAAGGGAAGAGATGAAGGAGGAGGCATGTGGGGCAGGCGTGATGGTAGGAAACATACAACTGGATGAATAATGGAGAGCAGCTTTATTACTTTGACTTTTTGAAATAAGAACCAGTTTATGAAGGTGGGGAGGGAGCAGCCTGGGAATAAATTAAATGAGAAAGGAAATTGAAGCCATCATTTCTGGCCTGCTGACGAGCAGATGTCAGCATGCACCCAGCCTCTTGCTGCATTCAGTGCTTTTCTAAAGATAAATGATGGCGCTCAAAGAAGTTCCAACAGGGCCTGTGCAGAAAACTCAAAGGCCTTAGTATATTTTAGTCACAAGAAAAGAGGGCTGGAAGATGGGAAAAAGGCTTCTCATCTCTGGAAATTAAAAAAAAAATGTTATTTCACTATTACCACCAGATTTAACTGCAAACCTGAAGAGAGGTCAGGTAGTGGTTAACTCAAGTGGAGGTTATAGGATGCTGGGGTCAAGGCATGCGTGGTGGCACATGCCTGTAATCCCTCCTGAGTATGGACTCAGGAGGCTGAGGCAAAGGATCATTGGTAGTTCAAAACCAGCCTGGGATACATAGTGAGTTCAATACTGGCTTGTTATTCTCAAAACAAAATAAGCAAACAACTCTCTCTGTTACACTCTATTGCCCTGATTGGTTGGTTGCCTCTGTCACCATATTGTTGCTGTTCTGCCACCATGAGCTGCTCTCTGCCATGTGCCCCTCTGCCTTGGTGCCGGCCGAGTATGGACTGAAACCTCCAGTAACTGTAAGCTAAACAAACCTTTCCTTCCTTAGGAAAAAAAAAAAAAAAAAAGCAAACAAACAGATAACAGCGTTCTTACTAATATGATTCAAGAAATAGATTCGTTGAAGCTATCAGGAAGGGAAACACCCTCACCAAACCACTGAGAGCCTAACAGAACAGAGCTTCCAGCATTCCTGTCCAATGCCCTCCCTTAAAAGAAGCCAGAGCAGAAGTCAGAGGAGTCAGGTGATTGCACTGATAGCTGAAGAAGGTGGCTAGGGAGGCTGGACCAGGCCTGGAAGAGCAGCAGGTGTCCATGTTCTCTGAGGAGATTCACTCCCTGTAGAGGTGGTGGGGCAGGGAGTGGCTCAGGCACCCAGATCTAAAATTCTTTTTTTTTTTTTTTAAATGTATTTAGGACAGGGGGGCTGGGGAGATAGCTCTGTGGCACAAGTGACTGCCTGGCAAGTGCAAGGTCCTGAGTTTGAACCCCGGTCCTGCAAAAGCAAAAACAAAAATAAATAAATAAATGTATTTAGGACAGCATCTACAGGGTCCACAGGGTCTTACTACGTAGATCAGACTTGTAGTGATCCTCTTGTTTTCAGCCTCCCAGTTTTCAGCACTGGGATTACAGGTGTGCACCACCACACCCAGTCTCAATCACCATCTCAGGTTGCCCCTTGGGCGGGGCTGTCATGGCACACCAGTGGTTGAGCCAGGACTTTAGTCCCCTGAGCTGTCAGGCCAGCCCTCCATATCTTAAATTCTTTGGGATCTCTTCTGTATCCAGCCAAAGAGAGTTCTTTAGCCATAGTTAGGGGAAATGGGCCAGAATCACAGCTTGTTGGGCTCCCCAAAGTCTGTGGCCTCCATTTAGGTGTACAGACCAGCCAGAAGGAGCAGTGTTACCCTTGGAGGGAGACTCCACTGACCCAAAGCCTGCACAGCCACAGATCCTGCCTGGAGCAACTTAGATGAAGAGCTGGGATGGAAAGAGAATTTAGAGGCAATTCCAGAAAGCCCATCCCAGGATTCTGGCTCGCAAACAGTGTCCGGATGAGTAAGTACTCTACTTACTGGACACCTGGTGGGGTTATATGAAAGATTGGGGTGGGGAGAGAAGGTGTGAGATTGCTTGTTCTCTTGAGGGAACTAATGTGCCTTCTACTGCACCCCCCTGCTTTCTCCTCTCTCACTCCATTGGTGTATACTTGTGTGATCATTTGCCTTGAATCCCCTCCCCAGGATAGGGTTTGTTTCCCTTCCAGGACAGTTTTATTTGCAATACTTCTTCCTCCAGCCATCTGCCTCTGTGGCTCTGTCCTGCTCCTTTTGATCATTTTCCTCTCTAAATTTCTTTGTTTTCCTATTCTCATTTGGTCTTCCAGGAAGCAAACTCAGGACTTGCCACGTATAGGCACTGTGCCACTGAGCTATATCCCTGCCCCCCACTAATGTACTTTGTCTCTTGGCTTTCCCAATCTCTCTTCTGCCAAGGCATGATAATAACCTAGCTGTCTCATGGGGTCTGGGCTGCTGTGGAAAGATTAAAACAACCAGGGAAAGTTAAAATTCTATCATCCTTCATGTGTGTCTGTGTTTGAAGCAACACAGGTATCCCTGATTTCTTCAGACCTAGCACCACTCAGATGAGCTGCAAGGAGGAAATATATTTCCTCTGCACTCCATGAAGTAAATTAATGCCCATACCCGGTGAAATCTAGAAGTTTCCATGCTCTTTCCTCAGGGATAAGGGGAGAGACCACGCAGGCAATTTAGGGGAGAATCAGTGACTTTGGGGAATATGAATGAGTGTTCAGAAGAATAACAGTAGCTTATGAGGCCTCTGGTGTGGTGGCAGCCTCCAGTTAGTTCCTGCTCTGGCAAGAATAATTTTCTCTTCTCTGGCTGAAGAGATTCCTCAGGAGTGGATTTTTGGTAACAAAAGTCCTTCTTTGTGTTTACTGTTCCCCAGAAGTTATCAAATTGAAGTCCAAAGCAGCATATTTGGGAAACAGTGCTATTGGTTTTTTGTTGTTATTGTTGTTTATTTGTTTTTATGTATTTGGTATAGGGTCTACAGGACCTCTATGTAGATCGGACTTGTAGTGATTCTCCTGTTTTCAGCCTCCTGAGTGCTGGGATTACAGGCGTGTCACCATGCCCAGTCTTAATCACCATCTCAGTGCATCCCATGGGGTGAGCAGGTACCAGTGCTATTGGTTTTTTTCTTTTTTTTCAGTACCAGGGATTGAACTCAGGACCTTGCACTTGCCAGTCAAGCACTTATTCTACTTAGCTATATCCCCAGCCCACCAGTACTATTGTTTAAACAACCAAAAATTATGGACTGTTCAGATAGCTTAGCAGATTAAAGCGCCTGCTTAGGCAGAGTGCAGGGGCCAAGGGTTCAATCCCCGGCGTTCCCTGTCAATTCCCCCCTCCCCCCCCACCCACCCAAGTACGCTGAGAGATGACTGAGGCTGGGTTTGGTTGGCTCCTGCCTGTAATCCCAGCATTTGGGAGGCTGAAAACAGGAGGATCACTGAGTCTAATCTGTGTAGTGAGACTCTGTAGACCCTATACTAAATACATTAAAAAAAAAAAAAAAGAAGAAAGAAAGAAAACAACAAAAAATTATTTTTATCTTTCTGGTACTACGGATTAAACCCAGACTCTCATGTATGCTGGGCAAGCAGCCAACCAGAGCTACAGCCAACTGCTATGGCTGTAATATGGTTTGTGACCCCCAAAACTTAATGTTTATTGATTGATTGATTGAGTGATTGTGGTACAGGGGATGGAACTCAGGATCTTCTGCTTGCCAGGCAGGCACTTATGCCACTGAGTTATATTCCTGGTCCCCAAAACTTAATTTTTGTATGTGTGTGTGGAACCGGGGATCAAACTCAGGACCTTGCTCTTGCCAGGAAGTCACTTGTGCCACAGAGCTATCTCCCCAGCTCCTAGAGGGGTTGGGATTCTTAAGACTGGTTATGGTGTGAATGTGTTGTCACAAAGGGAGGCCAACTGCGTGCTGGGCTCTTTCTCCACATAGTTGCTTCCCCTTCCACATCGCCATGTACGGCCCTCACCACAGGTGCAACAGGTGCTGGCACCATGCCTTCAGACCTCCAGAACTGTGAGCAAAATAAACCTCTTTTCTTTAGAAATCACTCAGCCTCAGGTATTTTCTTCTAATAGAAGAAAAATAGCCAAGACAGGTAACATTTCCGGAACTTCTTCAGAGTGAGTGCCAGAAGGCAGGTGGAGCCTGGGGGAGAGGAGTTCTAGCCATGTTCAAGTTATATTAAAATCACAAATCATGCCCCATTTTTAAAAATATAAGAGCTCAAAGGTATGGAAAATTTTTATATGGAATTGATGGGGGATGACTCAATGTTATAATAATAATAATTAGGAAGAAGCAGTGAAAAACCATGGGAAATGATAGCTTTATGGGCAAGATTTTATGTTTTCCCACATTTTATATTTGGCACATGTGTAGGAGTGATCAACACACCCAGACTCCTCACTCTTCAGTTACAATTTCAGTTTCAACAAAAACCTAAATTTGAAGCCCTCAACCCAGCCTCTTTCCCTTTCTGGCCCCGGTGCTCTGATGGTATTCTTGGCATCAGAAGCTTCCAGGAAGAGGTGTATAGGTTTGTGTAGGTTATTGTGGGTAAAACAGCACCTCAATTTCCTTGCCCTGCCTTGGGGGTTCAGTCAGGGAATGGAATTGTCTGAGAGTTCTTTTTAAACTCTATGGGAGGAGGTACTTAATTTTATTTCTCTGTAGTACTGTTGCCTTTAAGTCTGGACTTTCAGAAAGAAAAGAGATTATTAATTTAGTTAGTTGGTTCTTTTTTTTTTAAAACTCATTTATTCACAAGCAGTGCCAGACGCTGGAGATATGAAATGGAAAAAAGTCACAGAAGTTGCCCCTGAAGAGCCAGAGTTGTTTAGGAGAGACTGGACGAGTACTATGTGATCTCAAAGACACTAGCTAACATTAAGGAGAGAGAGAAGGAGGTGCTTAAACTAGATTTTTCTTATAGGATGAATTGGAGTTAGCCATTTCAAAAGGAGAGATGAAGCCAAGTCTAGGAATGTCAGGTGTGGTGGTGCACACTTCTAATTCCAACTCCTGGGAATTTGAGGTAGGAGGATCACCATGAGTTCAAGGCCAGCCTGAACTACATAGCAAGAATCTATCTCAAAAACACCAAGTGCCTGCCACCAAAAAAAAAAAGACAAAGGCATGGACATAATGGGGAGTTTTACTTTGACTAGAGGCATGGTGGTTCCTATAGAAAGATCCAAAAAGGGGACTAAAAAGGAAGGTAGAAACTACTCTGCTAAAAAGTTTGGTCTGCAGGACATAGCTCAGTCAGAGGTAGGGCTCTTGTCCAGAATACATAGACCTGTATTTAACCTCTAGCATTACGCACAATTTAAATTTCATTATGTAGTTTGGGTGGGGCTGTTGATTGTTAAACAAGGGAGCAAGAAATCAGATCTTTGCTTTGTAAGGAAGTGGGTGGAGAATTTCATAATTCAGTAGAGATAGTTTGTTCCAGGGTGCCAGATACAACAGGGCTGTATCTGCCTCCCATCCTGTTCTTCAGTGGGGAGGTCCTTTCTTCTCTTCTCTCTTCTACAAGGTAAAATAATAAACATCTACCAGGATCTGAGTTAGGGACTGGAAATATGCAAATGAATAGATACTACTCCCTGCCTAGAGGAGTTCACAGGCTAGTTTTGTACTCCCTGAACTATAAACTAGAATATTTATTGGTTCATTTCCCTATTATGATGAAATCAAAAAAAGCAAAGACAATATAGTGAGTCTTTAAATAAAGCTTATATAGTCAATATAAAACCCATCCTCTGGTTTATGTTGTTATATGTATTTCCTCAAAAGATGTTGAAAATACATGGAGTTACTATTGATTTTTCTATTTCCCTCAGAAAATGAAAACCAAATAATTTTTATTGTATCCCAAAAGAGCATCACGGTGCGTGTCTGTATTTCCAGCACTGAGCATGCTGATGCAGGTGAATCACCATGGATTTGAGACCAGCCTGGGCTACAAATCGAGCTAAAGGTCAGCCTGAACTGCATAAGGAGAACCTGTCTCAAAAGGACAAAAAATAGGAACAAACAAATCACAGAACATGGATTTCCAGATATGGCTGAGACCAGTGTAGGCTGTCATGCACATCCAACCCTCCCTGGACTCAGAATGAGAAGGGGAGAATCGCAGGCCTCAAAAGAGTAGACTGGGCCAACGAGATAGCTCAGCAGTCTAAAGATCCTGCTTAGGCAAGTTTAGGCAAGCACAGGGACCTGGGTTTGATCTCCAGCCCCACCCGGCCGCCAAAAAAAAAAAAAAAGAGGACCAGATTCAGCAAACCCCTGGTAGATAAGGGCTGCTCCTCAGGACAGCACAGAGCAGATGGCTAATGTTTCAGGAGCCCAGGAGACCTGTGCTCATCTATTTGGTTGGGGAGGGGCAGTGATTCAATACAGGGATCCAGTAGGTACAGCAGGAAAAGTTAATGAAACAGGAACAGGCTGTCCCAGAGAGAGGAGCTGCAGGCTCTGCCTTTTATGGGATACTTAAATATGGTTATAAGCTTTTATCAAAATTAGCCTTGCTTTCTGAGTTTCCATGCCCCAGGCATAAATAGCCCACTCATTAGTTCCTTAAAATTATATCCCTGCATGGGCCAGAGGCCTTAGTTTAACACCTAAGCTGAGACTGACACAAGAATACACTTTCCTGCTTATCACATAAGGCTTGAGAGCTTAAACTCATTTTGGGGTCAGTATGGTGACCAATGGGAGATCTTAACATGAGATGGCAATTTTTTTTTTGATGTGGAACCAGGGATTGAACTTGGGACCTTGAACTTGCCAGGCAGGCACTTGTGCCCCTGAGCTATCTCCCTAGCCCCCTGAGTTGGCTTTACTCTTTAAGGAGCAAAGATATCAATAAAATCCAGAGGCTAGGGAAACCAGTGGTTTCATGACAGAGTTAAACATGTGGAAAATTCTTTCTTCTTCTTTTTTAAATTTATGTATTTGGTACAGGGTCTCATTATGAAGCTTGGACTCATAGTGATACTCCTGTTTTCAGCCTCCCCAGTGCTGGGATGACAGGTGTGCACCACCACGTCCCATCTCAATGGCTGACTCAGTACCCAGGGGCGAAGCTGGCACAGCATGTGGTGCAGAAGATCAAACCTGGTCCCTGTGCTTGCCTAAGCAGGCATTTAGTCCCCTGAGCTATATCCTTGGCCCTTTTTCTTTCTTTTTTTGAGATAGGGTGTTGGTATGTAATTCAGGCTGGCCTTCAGCTCACTATGTGATAGGTTCCAGCCCAAGTACAAACTGCTAAATTCTCCTGGCTCTGATTCAAAGGGCTGAATTCCCAAAGCGATAGCTTATCTTCCCAATGACCACGCCCTCCTTCTTCCCCACCCTGTATACCTCTCCTATGCACACAAGAGAGCTCCCAGTCAGCTCCTAGTGTGTCCCCAAACCTGTCCCTCCAACTTTGCCCCTAGCAAAAGCCTCCCGCAGGTCAGAGGATCCCCCATCTCTCTTTCATGGGTCCTATCCGTGTCCTGATCAGTGACAATAAAGGCCTTTTCCATCCTTTTCTTTTACTTCTGCTTCTCTGCTGCGTCCCTGGAAAACCTAACATTATGTAGATCAGGACTGACACTTGGGGCCATCCTCCTGCCTCAGCCTCCCGTGTGCTGGGATTACAAATGTATGCCACCAGGCTCAGTCACAATTATTTTAATACATTATTATAAATACAGGTAAAAAGGCACAAGCAACCATGGTATAGGAGTAGAGGTAAGGGCATCTGGTGACAGTATCTGAAAAGGATTAAAAAGGGAGGATGGCCTGATTGTGAAGGGCCGGGCAGGAGATTCTTAGGAAGCAGAGCTGGGGAGCTGTTACCCAATGGAGTGAGAAACTGGAAAGGTTTCCCCAAGGAGCTGACTCCTGAGATGGGCTTCTCGCCTCACTCTCTGCTTTATGGCTTCCTTCTCTTCTTTATTCCCCCTGCCCCACATTTCCTTCGCATACTGGCCTGAAACATCCTTACAGACTGCTTCTCTAATTACTTCATCCCATTTTAATTTTGCTGAGTTAGGAGCCTGTGAATTCAAGAGGAAATTCATGCAAAACACCCAACAAACTGAATGTGCTGGCGTTTTAGAAACAAGTCTGACCCTATCTGCCCCCTTCACTCACCCTTCCTCCAGCCCTGCCTCTCACCCAACTCAGTTTGAAAATTTCCAGGGGTGAATGGGCTGATTGGAAGGGGGGTGGCATTGTGGAATAAAGTGTTGGGTTTGACCAAATCCTTTGAATCACTTCTATGGGAAAAGAGAACAGAATGGGCCTCTCTGATGGAGGGTTTTCTACGGGACCCCTTTTGGAACTTATGGAATCCCTTAATTTTTCATAATTTTTTTGAGACAAGGTTCTGTTTTCTACTTGGCCTGTTATACTTGAGCTCACTATGTAGCCCAGGCTGGACTTGAACTCATGTCAATCTTCCTACCTCAGTCTATCCATTATAGATGTGAGGAAATGATAAAGGAGAAATGTAACTCTCAGCTGCGAGATGTCAGATATGCTGAGTTTGGGTTCTTTATGACTGAAGTGAAGAATGAAGTCTAAGGAGCAATGGAGGCTAAGAGCAAGCAATATAGGGGCCAGGCAAATAGCTCAGTGGATTAAAGTACCTGCAAGTAGGCACAGGGGCTGGGGGTTTGATCCCCTGGCCTGCAGTGCCGGCCCCGTCCCCGGGGCATGCTGAGATGGCAATGGAGACTGGGCGTGGTTGAGCCGTGTGCACCTGTAATCCCAGCCCTTGGGAAGCTGTAAACAGGAAGATCACTACGAGTCCAATCTAGTAATGAGACCCTGAACACCCTGTAGACTCTTTCCTAAAATACAAAAACAAAAAGAAAAGAAAAGAAAGAGTAAGCAATATTTATTGAAAAGCTATAGCTCCTGAGAGACAGGGAATCCCCTCAAAATGGCTGACTGTGGACCCCACTTTACAGAGGAAGTTTTATAGACAAATCATGAGGTGTGTTAATGAGGGACAAAATTATGATCAGCCAATAAGATGACAAGTTTAGCCACTTAGGTAATATTGGTCCAGTGGGGGAACGGGTCATGTAGCAAGTGTACAGGAAAGAACGAAGACCTTTTAGGTAAGGGGTGAGTCAGGGAGCTCTAGCCACCCACCAAGGTAAATTATGTAGGGCATGTAAGCCCAGTCATTCTGTCTTTATCTTGAGGCCTGGTCTTTGACAGAGGCATCTCCTGCAACAGTCGCAATGTGTTTTCTTTTCTTTTGTTTTTTTCAGTACCAGGGATTGAACTAGGCCCTTGCACTTGCCAGGCAAGTGCTTATTCTACTGAGCTATCGCCCCAGCCGCAAATGTGTTTTCATTTTCTGCACCAACTCCCTTGAGCACTTGTCCATCTGATTGCCTAGAATATTCTACCTAACTTTACTATCTATAGTGCTATCATAAAAAAAAAATAAAAATAAAAAACAAACACTACCATCCTGTGCTTGGAATCCCTTTTCCTCCTCTCCTCTATTTTCTCTTATCTCCTCTTGCCCTCCTCTTCTTCCTCCTCCTCTTTTCCTTCTCTTCCTGCTTCCTTTTCTCTTCCCCTTTTCCCCCTCTTTCCTCTTTTTTTTTTATAATGGGGAATAAATCCAGGGGTGCTGTACTGCTGCACTACACCACTGGTCTTTTATTAAATTTTAAAAAATTTTAGGGTCAGTCAGATAGTTCAACAGACTAAAGCACCTACTTAGGCAGGTGCAGGGACCAGAGTTCCATTCCCAGCCTGCCATGCCAGCCTTGTCCCCTTGGGGTGTGCTGAGAGGCAATTGAGACTGCGTGGTGGTATGCACTTGTAATCCCAGCACTTGGTGGGCTGGAAACAGGAGGATCGCTATGAGTCCAATCTGTGTAGTGAGACCCTGTAGACCCTGTACTAAATACATACAATTTTTTAAAAGATTTTTATTTTAGGGAAGAGTCTACAGCGTGTCTTCAGAGTCTCACTACTAGATTGGACTCGTAGTGATCCACCTGTTTATAATCTCCCAAGAGCTGGGATTACAGACATGTGCCACCACTCCCAGTCTCAATTACAGCCTCAGTGTGCCCCAGAGGTGGAGGTGGGGCTGGAACAGCAGGCCCCGGGATCGAACCCCTGGCCCCTCCACTTGTTTGTAGATGCTTTAATCCTTTGAGCTATTTTAAACACATACAAATTAAAAAAACAAAAATTGGAGAAGAGCCTTACTAAGTTGCCCAGGCATGCCTTAAATTTGTGATCCTCCTGTCTTGGCTTCCCAAGTAGCTGGAATTACAGATGTGCACAGTACATCCAGCTAATGGAGTCCATTTATATAGCTCTAAAGTATTCTATTTATGAGTCCTAATGTTTTTTTAACCCTCAAGGAACTTACAAATTAGGAAAGGTTCATTATTCTAAGTTGTTTTTTTCCCCTAACTTCTTTCTTTATGAAGATGAATAGGATACTTTAAGGTGAGGGGATGACAGTTCTTTTTTTATTTTAATTTTTTTTTATGTAATTGGTTGTTATAGGGTCTTACTACAAAGCTCAGACTCATGGTCATCCTCCTGCTTTCCAGCTCCCCAGCACTGGGATTATAGGCGTGGCTACCACACATGGACTCTGGCCAGCTCAGCCTGCTCTAGGGGTGGAGCTGGGGGTTATGTGGTGCCAGGGATAGAACCCTGGTTCCTGCGTTTGCCTAAGCTTGCCTAAGCAGGTGCTCTAGTCCCTTGAGCTATCACATCAGTCCCAGAATGACAGTTCTTAAATTAACTGCTGTCAAGTTTTTTACTCTTTTCTTTAATATAAACTTTATTTATTATTTATTTATGTTATGGCTGTCTCAGCCTGCTCTGGGGGTAGGGTTGGCACAGCATGTAGTGCCATGGATCGAACTGTGTTCTCTGCGGTTGCCTAAACTTGCCTAAGCAGGCGCTTTAGACCACTGAGCTATCTCACTGGCCCAAGGTTCTTACTCTTTGATTCCTTTATACTCTTAAAAATAACTGGGTCTTTCTCTCTCTCTCTCTCTCTCTCTTTTTTTTTTTTTTTTTTTTTTTTGTATTTTAGGGAAGGGACTACAGGGTGTTCAGGGTCTCACTACTAGAATGGACTCAGCTTCCCAAGAGCTGGGATTACAGACACACATCACCATGCCTAGTCTCAATTGCTGTCTCAGCATGCCCCAGGGATGGGGCCAGCAAGCATGGCGGGGGATGGAACCCCTGGCCCCTGCGCCTGCTTGCAGGGGCTTTAATCCACTGAGCTATTTGGCCAGCCCTGAGTGAAGGTCTTTAAGAGTTTTTGTCTATGTGGTTGAGTCTACTGATATTTATTATACTAAGAAGGAAAATCAAGCCAGGCTTGGTGATGAACACTTGTAATTGAGAGACTGAGTCACGAAGGTCCCAAATGTGAGGCCAATCCGGGCAACTTAGTTTCAAAATGAAAAACTAAAAGAAGCCTGAGGCTGTAGCTCAGATGAAAGCTAAGAAGTTAAAATATTTACTAATCCACATAAATAATAAAACACAATCTGTTAACATAAATAAAAACACTCCAGTGTCCTGATTCAGACCTTAGAGGTTTCTCTGGAAGTCTCTAGTCATTGTTCCAAACCCAAAGGAGGACATAGTTGTTGTCCTGTCTCCTTTCTGAACTGTTCCTTCCTGGAGTCATTCTCTCCTGCAGTCTCCTTGGATTTGAGCAACAATAGGTCTAATTGATAAACATCTTGTGACAAGAATTGAAACTGCCCCTCCCGGCACCAATGATTTCCTTAGTGCCGATAAGACCTCGTGACCAGTGGATAATGATCAGCCAGACCATGCTTTCAGGAGGCTGCTTGGCTGTGCGCACTTCCTGCCCCCTGTGCTTGTCTCTTTCTTATAATACCCTAAATTCTGGACAGTACCCCAGAGATGGGACTGGGACACTGCTCTTGGCTCCTTCCCAGTGTGACCACACAGAAAATAAAATTGCTCCCCTGCACTCACCGCCACTTGTCCCCAAGTTGGGATGAATGGCTGAATATGGTCTGTTGGAACCCCCAACGTCAGACCCTAGCCTCACCCAGGTCGCCAGGTACATTATCTGGCTTGGTAGGAGGTCTCTGAATTTTCATACCTGCTTTGGTAATAAGTGAATGTCAATATGTATATGAAGAAAATCTGACCTTGTGGAGTTGGAAAAATGAGGAATTTTGTCAACGACAATAAATATCCTGTTTTTTTCCTTCAAATGAGAGACTCGCTGTTCATTTTTGAGAAATTATTTTAGTTTTCAGATGATTGTGAGTATTTTTCTTTAATACCACACAAAACTATCTCTGTCTCTGTCTCTGTCTCTCTCTCTCTCTCACATTTTTGGTACTGAGAGGTGACCTGTCAGACCTTTGCGCTGAGCTATATATCCCCAGGCTTTTGGACACAGCGTCTTACTTCATTACCCAGACTGGGCTTGAATTTGCATTTTTCCTGCCTCAGCATCTCTCAGCGTTGGGATTACAGGTGTACACCACCAGGCCCAGATATAGTAGTTCCTTATTTTTTTTCTTCAGTCAGATTTTATTGATTGAAGAAAACATGTTGATCATTATGTTTTAGATATACATAACGATCACATTCATCACAGAGAATTCTCAGTTGCAGAGTGGAATCTAA